>JARHVA010003013.1:932500-977500 GCA_037957365.1 Torreya grandis | reverse complement strand
ACCCTTGCCACTAGGTTTTGTTCAACCCAAGCTCACTCTATATGATGATAAGGGTGATCCAGAGATAAACTTGAGATATTTTCATTTAGCATGATTGGACTATGTGCTACATGACTAGTTAATAACCAAGATATTTCCATGGAGTTTAAAGGATTATGCACTACAGTGGTTCTATAGTCTACCAAATCAATTAGCCAAAGTATTCAATCTTTTATCTGACATATTCCTAGCTCATTTTAACATTAGCATATGTGACAAGGTTTTTTATGCCCAAGTTTCACAACAAAAACAAAGGTCAAATGAGCATCTCATATATTATGTTCTTAGATATAAGACTATCTAAGCTAAAATGAATATCCCCATAGATGATCAAGAATTATAAGATCTCTTCAAATAAAGTATTCTTCTAGCTTTACATGAGTCAATAATATTCAAAAAAGAAAAATCCTTCACTGAGTTATGTCAACAAAATAAAGGAAAGGGAAGTCAAATTACTTTGAATGGGCAAACTTAAGTATACAATCATATCATAAATAATAAACAAGATTAATAGTAAAGTACTATACAAAGTAAAGGTTAATGATAGCAAAAGTCAAAATCATCCTATAATTAATGTGGCTTTAGATCCCCCTAGCGATTGGTTTTATTAGTGCCTCCTTGATGAGCCTTTACCATTCTACCAGTATCTCTAGATATAATATTACAATAGCTATTGGAATGAAATGTCCTATCTCTCTCTCCTATTTAGGAAGTTGATATGACAAAGCCTCTTCCACATGGATACGATCAGAATGCATTCTAAAATTTTCACAGGGCACTAAGCCACATAATGAATAAATGCATCAATTTACAACATAATATATAGGACTTGATAAATGGAAACCTTATTGATCTTGGCACTCTATTTGAGCCTCCTTAGGCAATACAAACATAAGACAAGGCTCTAAAAAAAATTCAAATCCTTTCCCACAACATTCTAAACAAGAGATAGGGGACACATTAGGTTTTCACCATGCATATCATGCACACCCTCTACCAAATACATGATGATGCCACTAATTTTTTTATTTATAGCCTCATCCATACCCAATTATATATATTTTACCTATATTAATCCCTAGAACTATCCATGACTTATGTAAATGAATGAATAAATTAAATATTATACATGTGCATTAATATATACATGTTGTGTTACGGATTAATGATGTTTTTTATTTGATTAGATTCTACGTGTGTCACCTTATTTAATATAAATTTTAAGGGTAGAATAAGACTACATGAATCTTTCTTGGTCATATCAATTATAGAGAAGCCCATAGAAAAATGGGCTTCCATCCCATAGCAACTACCAAGCTACAGGATTTCCACCTATAGGTTTCCCATAACAACTACAATATTTCACCTATAGGTTACTCGTATTAATTTCAAAACTATAGGATTCCCACCTACAAGTTTCACATAGCAACTATAGGCTTACACCTACAAGAGCCTGCATTCATTACATATAACAAACCATTGCTATGATAATAAGTAATTGGCTTTTAAAGACACATCTAGCTATCTTAGAAAAAAATTAAATGATTGAAGAGGATTCTCCATAATAGTTGTATGGATCACTCACATGAAGTGAAACTTAGATGTGCTACCAAAGGATGAATAAGATAAGGACAATGAAAAGGAGAAAAAGAAGAAAAATAGAAAAGCAACGTATATTGTCTTTTACCCAGTTAGGCCTAAAAATAAGTAACTTTAAGTTACTAACCACCTGAAGGTTGACTAAGTTAGTTGCAAAGTATTTTTAACTTTCCTAGTTTAGTGTTTTTGGTTGGAACTAATAAACTACCTTATGTATTTAATAGTAGACCTAGATTAGATTAAGTATGATGGAATTGAAGAAAGTAATTGCATTCTAATTTCTAGAATATTATAATCTACTATAGCAATATTTAATTGCTAAAGATTTGAGTAATAAAAAGGTAGATTTTATAAGAAGCTTTTGTAAGTCTCTCAAAGAAGGATCAGAACTTAGTTATGAATAAGGAGAGGCCCCTCAGAAGGAGAAGTAGTGAAGATCCTGACCCTTCTTAGATTAAAGTGTGTTTTGTGAATTGATTTCATTACTAGTTTGATTATATGAAGTGTGATGCATGTGTGTCTCATAAGTGCAAAGAATTTCTAAATTTTCTTATATTAATTTCCTTATATATCTATATGGTGAATTTAGTATAAGTTCATTGTACTACAACCAGCAATTAAGTTAGCCTATGAATCAATAATGCATATATAGTTTCAACATCCTTGAAAAGCCTATGTAACCTAGATTGATAATTAATGTTAAGCATATTTAAGAATTTCATATTAACTAGGTAATAAGCCTAACCAACACTACATACCAAGCACCTTCAATTGAGTCACATCCTTTGAGAACCATGATTAGTGTGTATAATTCTAGAGTTCTAGCTAGACCTTTGATCTCCTTCTCAGAGTAGGAGATAGTTGAGGATGATTCAAATTACTATGCACTCTTTATCATATCCTCAATTGATCACCATCCTATTCATAGTGTGAGCATCTACACTATGACATTACCTAAATATTTGGGATATTCATAGTAGGATATCACCCTGATGGACATAGTTATCAGTGGATTTAGTGGACACATACAAAGCTCATTGGGTGATATTATACTTCCTCTATAAGTTGGTCCAACACATGTGGCCACACCATTTACTTTTATATCTAGTGTAGGAGTCTTTGACATGTTGTTTGGTTGACCATGAATTAAAAAACTTTATGAAGTACCTTTATAGTTCATAGATGCATGCAATACATTCACATTAATCAAGTTGTAATAGTTGATGGAGTTATATATGAGTTACCACTCTATACTTTCTAGCCATATCATACTCTGCAATCACTCGTTTTAACTCCTCCACTAGTTATAGTTCTTCTTTTAATTGAGATTCAAACATAATCAAGGCCTCCCTTACCAGCACATAGAGTTCATATACTTCCACAAAGACCTCTTTTAGAGTGACCACTACATCAGTGATAGTTTCAAGACTCTAGATAGTTTCTAACTACAATACTCACACCCAGGGAAGTATCATTAAGGTCTCATACATATACACATAGATCACATTTTTAGAGAGCTTACTATACTACCAGATGGGTCCTTAAGAGCCCCATAGTTTCATCCACTTTGTAGAGTTATATGGGGACCCCATAGTTAGTTTCCACTATAGATATTTCAAAGCATTTACAACATACATAGATTTTAAAGTCATAGTCTCAACCTTTCCATCATGCTTCATGATCATGAATGATCCCTCTTCTTAATATAGGACACCATGATAGGGAGTCTCTTATGAGACTCATCTATTAGTATTATTTATTCTTAGTCTTTCGTGTACATAGTTTCTTAGCTTACTTGTACATAGTTTCTTTTCACTTTCTTGTACATAGTTTCCTTATGTTTATTTGTACATAGTTTATTTCAAAATAGAAAAAACAATAAATATGTCAAAATAAAAAAAACATTCAAATAACTCAAAACACAGTTACATATTATCCATGATTTACATTTCTACTACCATGCTCAACTTACATTTTTCTATTATATGTTATTATTTGTCGATTTATCTAAATTACCATGCTTCACTTGATCTTATTTGAGTGTGTACAGTGATACCCAAATCCTTGATTTCTTCACTCTACCCATTGAATGGGCATCCTAATTCTACATTCAAGACATACAATGACATATCTACCCACTGGGGGCATCCTCTACATGACTAAACCATCCAGGTTATGTCATTCCTACACCACACACTCTAGTTATCATGTTGATGTACATTACTTACTATCCTACATAGATTATTCTATCAAAACTCACTAGTTTATAGTACTTATGTATTTATTAACATCTACCTAGTCTTGTAATACATGTTTTGTATATGTGATTACATTTCTCAATTCTTATTTTGTTACTTATGTGTGTTTTAGGATATTTGCCAATGTTATTTTCTTGTACTCTTGTATGTGGTTGCGTCCCTCATGCCAATCTTGATTATTTAAAATTGTATGTGTATGTGGGAATTTGAGCATGCCTTATATGCTTACTTTCTTAGTTTGAGTGACATGTGCCCATGTCCAATATTTTGTTGGATACTTGGCATCTTTTGTATGATTCTTGCTTCTTGCCCTACATGATTATTTTCTTATTTACTTCTCAGTTATTTGTAATGCCATGATCCATATCATGTATTGTCTTACCTTCTTGGATGCCATGATGGACATCATGCTCCATCCCTCCTTGAAAACTATCCATATTTCCAATTTTAATTTAGTATATTGCACATACTATTACATTATTACATCTATCTACACATACCCCTATTTATCTAAAAATATCCAACAAAAATTATGCTATCTATTGAGACATCTTTTTTATTATCATTTCTATATCACGTATTTTGTATCATAACACACTTTTAGGGCTCTTTATTTTGAGAGAAATCATTATAGGGTCTTCATTCCTACCTTAGAAGAGGGGGAAACAAATAAGGGTTTTGTCATAGAGATCAGAGCCCTCTACTGGTCAAAATAATTTTTTTGAATACTCAGAATAGTAATCAAAATTCAATACATGTAAAATAGACCAGACAAATAGGGATGAACATATAATATCCATCAAAAATAGTAAAGTAAAATATCACCCCATTTAGACTACAACACCCTACAATAAAGTGTCCACTTTTTGATGCTCCTATCCAAATAATAAAAAACCCAAAATTTTGAGAAACATATAGAAAGGTAAGGTCAATTATAATTTTGTCTGCTATAGTCTAGTTTAGATTGGGTAGTTTTAGTATAGTTTTACTTAGATTATCTAGATATAAGGGGCATCATGCATGGCATGATGGCTCTCACTTTTAATTTTAGATTGGGTTATTGGTATAAATTCTAGATCAAAATCCATGTTATAGACATCAATGATTTGAGGTAATGTGTGTGGCACATTTTCCTTCTTTTATTTCTAGTTCATTATATTACCTTGTTATTCTTAGTAGTTGCATGCCTTATTCTATCTACATGTGGTTGGCATCATTTCAGAGTGGCTTTCATATAAGCCTAGTTCTTAGTTTCAAAGTGGATTTCATACAAGCCTAATCTCAACCTTTTAGAATGGCCAAGATCATCCTAGTTCTTAGTAAACATTCAACTATCCATGTCACATTGTCATATTATAGAGAATTCATGAGCTTCATGATCCATCTCATACAACACACATTTATACTACTATCAGTTCATAGTTCATAATTAGTGGGAAATGATGGAGCCAAAGGATTAACTAGCATTTATATTCTTGAGCCACCTACTCAGAGGGATTAGACACATAGTCCAAACATTAATTAACACATTCATGATCACATAGCTTCACCACATAGTGGGTGATGATGGAGCCAAAGGGCCAACCTTTGTATTATTGAGCCACCCTTAGGGAATTGATCACTTAGCTCCATTCATGATATTACTCTTGGTAAACTACATACATATCATCACTCAACATCATAACAAGTTTTATATTAGTTTGCATCTTTGGTGAGGTGTATTCATTCCTTTCTCTTCTTCTCTCTTTTACCCAACCTTTGTACGTTCTTATTTTAGACATAGTGTGTCTAGTAAGAATTGATCTACTCATTATTTTCTCTTGTAGATTTTTGCTTCATGTTGTGTTCTTTCTATGCACACTCAGCATCACACATCTTCTTAGGATATACCCTTGCAGGTAAGTTTAGGTACACTTTCTATTTTTCCTTTATCCTAGTATTTCACTTTACTACATCACTAGAATAAAGGGGGCCCAAATGTAGTCATATAAAATATCCAAATTGGTAGTTTGAGTGTGGCTTGTGACACCCCATCTATATGTCATTTTTTCATACTCTTACAACCCTTATAGACACCTTTTTACTCATTTCCAATCATCCAAAACCTTCTAAATGATCATTCCACCTTAACCAAATACTATTCTTCATGTCAATCATGTTCCCATAGGTCCCAAGCCTATATGATAAGATCACCCCATTTGGAATATAGCACCCCATAGAGAAGTGTCCCATTTTTATTGGTCTTATCCATTTGTACTTTGATCCCCAATGATCATTTTCATCTAGTCACTATCCTTAATTAGGTCAGTGTAGCATAAACACATCTAATCCATGACCAATTATTCCCTATAAAATCCCACTCAAAGCTCATTTACAAGGGAGGTGACTAAACTTATAAAGTAATCAAGAATACAAACAAAGCACTAAGGTAAATTTACCTTTTATTTGCACACAGTCACCCAACATAGATGAAAACCTACTCAAATACTCATACCAGTCCCTAGCCACCTCAAACACTATCAATTTGGTATTTACATTTGCATCACACTACTACACAAAGAAAATTAGGTGGGAGAACTACATATGGCTTGATCCCTCTTTGCAGTATTGGTGTGTAGGTGGTGTGCCCACATAAGGGGTATGGATTGCATGTTTAGTATCTTTCACACTAACCCCCCTCTTTCTCAAGTGACTCAAATATTATTTTATCAAGCATGATCAAGGGTTAGGGATTGAAGACAAAATCAGCTCCATAATGAGTTCTATTGATAACCAACACTCAATTTTTCATAGGCATGTTTACATAGGCATGACACAACTACCCTAAAAGTTTTATGTCTCTACAATTAGTCTAGATAATAGTGATAGGAATGGACAACAATGTTGAACACTAAAGCATCCACTTTTTAGCACTCCTAGGCTTTCACCAAATGAAATCTAGATTTAGGTTTATGACACCTTCCCAATTTTCCATAATCATTTTCAACCTTTGTATCAACCATCTCAGTCTATTTTCCAACTAAGTTGTATTTCTTCTTATTTATTGTTATTTTTAGAAAGGTGAAAAAGATAAATACTTACACAAATTAGTATTGTATCTATTGTTATATTCTATACTAATTTAATAATCCAAACCCTTAACTAAAATAGGATTAAAAGTCCATTATTCCCAAATAAGTTAAATCAAGCTCTAAATATGCATGAAATGCTCAATTAAAATATAGATTATCAAATAAGAAGGAGATAACACATGGTTATAATGAGTCATATATTGGACTCATCATTTCCCCCACACCTTACCTTTTTCAAGTCCAATTGTAAATTATCTTCTCCATTATTCATAGTTATAAATCTTCTAGTGTAGTCTTTGACTAAGGTCTTGGATGGAATAGATTTCTTCTCTTACTATCCTTTTATATGGGTTGTTGAAACCCATATATCTTAATATAAAGTGATGTCATAGTTTAAACTACTTTATTTCCTTTGGTGCTATGTTTTTCCAAGGAGACATGGGAATGAGAAAAAAGGGGTGGTCAAAACCTCATACTTATGATATAATTCCCCCCCCCCCCCCCCCCCCCCACCATATTAAACACATTACTAATAATATGAACTATGATCTCATCCCTTTGGAGGGTCCATCTGATGTCTTTAGGAGAGATAAATTCCCTTATTTTTAGTGGAGTTGGTATCACACTCCATTTATGACTACTAGAAGTCACCACCTCTTCAAAGAAATGTTGAGTGAACAAGTCAAACTTTATGATACACTCATGAATGGAATGTAGGTAATGTTCTTGAATATATGGATTTTATAAATAATAACTTTTAAACTAAGAAAGAGTTTGAGATGAATTACTGAATTGAGGTCTAACACATAGACCTACATCCCTTACTACATTAAGATAATTATTTATCCTTTCTTTCCATGTAATTTTATTTATATAATTATAAAGGAAGGATCTCAAATAAATTTCTTTGATAAAAAGGTTAACTATGAATCCATTTATATTTCCCATGATGATGTCACATAAATAAAAATCACACAACAAATCTTGTTTATCTTGGGAACTATTTTTGTATGCTTCTAAAAACTCTTCAACAGTGTTAATATAATGAGGTAACTGATAATATATCCTTAATATCTTCCATATAAATAATTACTCATGCAAAAAAAAAGGTAAGAAAGGGAAGGGCTTCTACAAGCTAGAAGTTTTTCTCCCAATTTATAAGTGAACTAGAGGGTTTGTTTGACTAGTTATTTTTATTGTTGTGTTTGTATTAGATCTTCTTACAATTTATAATTTTATTCTTTGAATACTTCATTCTATATTTTTAATTCCCTTTGTTTTTAAAAAAATAGATATTCTACTTTTTCATAACATCAAGATAGGATACAAGGGTTTGACAACCTTGGTTTATTGTGGATCTACAAGGGACTACTTGAGACACTTTAGATGACTACTCCTTTAGTGATCTATTCTACTATTTATACCTAATGAGATATCTTCTAAGTGACATTATTTCTTATTTTATCTCCTTTGTGTAACTCCACAAATTAAATTTTTCATCTTCAATGTAACTTACTTTCCTAATCAGTACTTTAATTTCTTTATCCTTTTATAAAGATTAGTATTTGATATTTTCTAATTTATGAAATAAAAGGGAAACAATAGAATCCTTAAATTACAATTAAGATATTAGATAGGTAATTTATTTTGCTTATTTTATGACTATTGAATATAAATTGTATAAGGTAAAAAAAATTTGCAACTCTACATCTTCAAATACATGAGAAGGTTAGACCTCATCAATGACCATATGATATTTACCATTGTTAATGAGTGGATGTAATGGAGAAGGTGGAGGAGTTGTAGTGAGTGATGGATTAGTTTCCTTAAATACATCTTGTTATAGAGGATTTTCTTCCTCTCTTCTATTAGGTACTAAACCAAAATGGGGTTCTTGACATAAACTACCAAGAGATTTTAAATATTTTAATTTTAGGATGAGGTGGGGAAGTGATTTCTACCTATGGATTCCTTCTTTTCCTCATTGAGTATATTTTCTCTGGCTATTATTGAAATTGTTATTATTGCTTTATAATATTCAATATGGATTGGCATTTAAGACACTACTAGCTACAAAGAAATTCTAGAGATAATATGAGAGTATCTAAGCCTTAACCTTCTCCTAAGTTGTAGTTTCTCAACCACATTGAGAGGAACTTTATGGATTTATGAATCAACCATTGATGTTAACCTTGTACTTCTTGTTAATGTTGTAGTGACTACCTTAGAGGGAGAAGCCTTCTTTTAAACTAGAGGGTTAGAAGTGGAGGTTTCTTAAAGCGATTTTTTTGTAATTTAAGGATACATTTTTAATTTAATTTATATAAATGTAACCCATGTTTCTTCCCCATTCTCTTATTTGAATAAATGGTGATAAATAATGCACTACATGATACTAGAGTGATGGATAGAGATTGAATTACTGACCTAATTGATTGTCATAACCTAAATGGCTCATACTAAATATAAGGGTAAATTGATTATGTGTTGAGGAATTTTAATCCCATGTCTTATATGAATTATCATTCTCATAGATGCATAAAATAACACATTATATTTCCCACCATAAGTTAAGTATTTGATTATCTAATAGGTTGCAAATCTCTATGGCTCTAGTAGGGTTCCTCTATTAATGCCCTTAACCTTCCCATTGTGATCTTGAACATATTCTACTAGAGGATATCTTTATTATTAGAATTATTTGATGAGATAATTGAATGAAGACCTTCTTTATATCTTAGTTCCCTCATCTAGAATGCTTGATAATTCACTAATCACATAACTAGTGATTGGAATTTGAAAACCTTTGACTATAATACAATCCCCTTTCAAATGGAGAATAAAATACATGATTAGGGTTTCATCAAACCCTTTTAATTTATTCAATAGTTTAATCCATCTATTGGATTCAAACATTTCCCTAGATCTATTATCATTCATGAGTTCATCCATAGATTATGGATCTAACTTTTTATTCTACCTCATTGAAAAATTGTCAACTCTACACAAAACCAAATTAAATCGCATCAGTTTCAAGGTTTTCACACCAATCATAGGGTTTTCCAAGGAGAAAAAGATTTTAATATATTTTTTAAAATTAGAATTAGCATAAAAAAAATCATCAATTCATGAGCTATGGAAAAAGTATGAAGCATAAGTAATAAGTGTGACAATTGGAGTATCATGTGGAAGGGACATTAGAAAGATATACTTTGATATATCATTATTATTTCAATGATGTCATCACCAAAATTTATGCTCAATGATTAATCATAACTTTTTGATGATGGCACAGGAATGATGAGCTCACAAACCCACCCAATGGTCATGCAACCAATTCCAGCATGATGTGTATCAAAGATACCTTTTTAAATATTCTACCATTACCCTTTACACCATGGTAATATATAAATTGCCTTCAAGGATGAGCATCCACAACATACATAAGGAATATAAAAACTAATCCTAATAATATATAAAATATGTGTATACCTCTAAAATCATGATATTATCCTTACCTTCTTCTTTTCACCTATTCTTAACATAGTCAAATTTCATGAGTTAGTGAAATAAAAAAATTAATTATAATATCAATTTTATTTCTATACTCAAAGAAGATCAATCATTACTGATAATCAAATCTAATTTTATTGATTCATGTGTGTGTGTGTGTGTGTGTGTGTGTGTGTGTGTGTGTGTGTGTGTGTGTGTGTGTGTGTGTGTGTGTGTGTGTGTGTGTGTGTGTGTATTTATTTTTACCTTTAACTAGCCATTTATGATTTTTTGGCCAAGGTTCATTTTATATTGCATGATCCACTGACAAGCTAGTTTTTTTATCATAACTGTCAACAATGTCCCTAATGATTTTTATTAAATTTTATTATTATTATTTATTTATTTTACTTCCCTTTTTGTGGATAGGATTACCAACACTGATTATTTCTTATTATTTTATTAATTTCTCATCATCTTCAAGGATTGGCTATCATTATAAAACCAAGTTCCTCCATGAAGCCAAATTCATTCTAAACTTGTTGAATGAACTCTTCTTTGGTTAAAGGTATTTGATATAGCTTCAAATGGTACCCATTCACCAAAGGAGTCTTCTAATTTCAATATATAGGTATCAGTTTTACTAAACTTTTATAAAAAATGTTTTTTCCTTAATAGGTGGGAATGTTTTTCCAATTGTATTATTTAAATCCTCAAGTTTTTTTACTATTACTTAGATTCTATGACTAGATGATATATCCTGTTGAGGGTTTTTTGGAATTAATATCCCCTAAGTGTCTTTTCTTATTCTCATATATTTATTTAATATTTAGGTAAGTTGGTATTTAGGATTATTTTTAACTTATTCCTTTCACCTTACTAACACTTTAAAAGAAGTTCCTAATGATAGTGCCAAAAATGATGGGTGCCATTATTACCCCTTTATTTAATCAACTCTAGTTGATATATATTTACCAAGTCCATTATCCTAATCTATTTACCATAATGTGTTTTAAGATTTAGCTAAAAATTATTTGTTTGGGGATTTTTTGTTAAAATGATCTACTCTAGACCTTTAATATAAAAAACTTGTAAAGAAAACACTCTTGAAAAAATATAAATTAAAATTAATCACACTTACTTTTGAATTGAACACACTTGATGTTAATAAACACTCAATTCTAATAAAGGAAAACACACTAAAATCTGAAATTGTAAAAATACACCTAAAATTAAGATTAAAGAATTGAATTTACTTTATCTATGAAGATGATTTTGAAAGAAAGAGATCAACACTACATCAAATGATAACATTCACACATTAAAAATTCATAAATTTTAGGTTAACAATATAAAAAATATAAATGCATTTAATTAAATTGACACCAATATAAAGTAATGCATAAATACCAAACACACATCTTGATTCCATGGGTGAGTGGGCACTTCTTCACCTTTAGATCAAGAGGTAAAATAAATCAATACTTTGTTTATTCAATCAACTTCATTAATTCATGAAAATCAAATTTAAAATTTCATAATGTTCTTTATTCACAAAAGCTTTCTTGTATTACTTCCAAAATCTACACACTGAATAGATATAGGTTTGCATTTTATTCAACCAAAAATATAATAGCTTTATAGATCTTGGTAAATACTAGTCTATTCGAACACGATTTTGTATGATAAAATTGGTTTTGATTACCAAAATAGGAGATACATGTTACAATAAAGATCCAAATTTTTTGAGGAAAAGTGTGTGATTTGTAACTTCAGATCTAAACCAATTCTATTACCAAATAGTTCTTTTCCTTTATTTACAAGATCTTGTTTCAAATATAAACCTATATCTAAAAACATATATAAAAGGAAAGTGTGTATATATATATATATATATATATATATGTATGTATATATATATATATGTATGTATATATATATATGTATGTATATATATATATATGTATGTATATATATATATATGTATATATGTATGTATATACATATATATCTATATATATATACATACACACACACACACACACACACACACACATATAGATAAACTATAAATAGAAAGTGTTCTTGTGACAGCTTGAAATGATCTTGGTCATCTTGGAATCTGACTTAAATGCTTTCCAACTGAGTCTATAGTAGTTATGTCAAAGTTTGTAGAAAGCCTGATGAAGTCCGTAGCAATCCTGATGAAGTCTATAGAAAGATTGTGGAAGTCCATATCAAGGTTTTGGAAGTCCGTATCTCACCTTTGGAAGTTTTTAGCTCAACCAAAATGGTAGATATTTGACTAGAATATTCTCTAAACCCATGAAACCATGTCAAAACCCTATTGTTATTATTATTACGTCTTATAATACATGTATATCTATAAATAAAGGATTGAAACATTCAAATGGTCAGAATAATATGTCAATAATAATGACTTAGACTTACATAAACTAAGTGAGATAAAAGTACATATCTTCTACCTTAGACTAGCTATAAGTTCTAAAGATGCATGCAATGCTCAATCCAAATGGTAGATTAGAAAATAGAAAGGAGATAAAACATGGTTATAATGAGTCATATATTGGACTCATCATCAAATAGGCTATGGACTTCCATAGGTAATTTATAGACTTCATCTTTCTTACTACAAATTTTATCAAGATTGTTACGCACTTCTTCAGGCTTACTACAAAATTTGATAGAACCATTATGGGCTATTTTAAAATGCATTTCTAAGTCATTATAATTATTTTTTAATCCATTAAATGATGACCAAGATCATTTATAGCTATCAAAATAACATTTTCTATTTATACTATGTCTATAAATAGATTTCCATATATATATATATGTACACTTTCCTTTTATAAATGTCTTTAGATATGGATTTTTATTTGAGACAAGATATTTTTAAATCAAGGCAAAGGAAGATTTGGTAATAGAATTGGTTTATATATGAAATTAAATATCCCATGCATTTTCCTTAGAGTGGGTGGATATCATTTTTAATGCATATCTCCTATTTTGGTAGTCAAAACCAATATCAATATACACAATCTTGTTAGAATAATTTAATAGTTACTAAGTATCTAGGAAGCTATTAGTTTGATAGCTAAATAAAAAACAAAACCATGTCTAATGATGTGTTTAATTTGAATCAAGAGTGTTTTATTTATATTTAATTAGATTAAACTTTAGATTAAAGGACCTAGAATAGACCATTTCACCAAAAACCCCCAGAACATATAACTATTAGCTAAACCTCAAAGACACCTTATTGAAAATAAGTATGGACACTGGACTTGGTAAGATAATGACATCAACAAAGATTTATTAAATGAATGGGTAACAACAACACCCATAAATTTTATATCATTATGTTTATTATTAATAATGGCATTATTTTCTCCCATATCAATATGATGCATTATGTCATGCACTTGTGACTCTATCAACTAATTTAAACACTTATAACATAGTAGATATCATGTTCAAATATCAAATATGATAGAGACCAATACAAAGGACATTCATCTTTTAGTTACATTAATGACATTAAACATTACTAAATCGAGTGGGAATACATACTCATCCCCCTTGATGTTAACTTTATTGAATAATTTGAACCAAAGTGAATTTTTTTCACAATCCTTATTAAAAATGATTAAAGCATTCAAGGAAAAAAATTATCTCATTTATAAGAACACTAAAAGGCATCCAATATGCTTGATTAAAAATATGCTTTGCATAACCCTCTTACATTAGAGTTATAATTTCAACCTTACCACCACACTTTATGTCATAAAAAGTTCCTACTTATGATAAACAAGGGTGACCCTGAGCATGACTGTGAAATGAAAATTATTACATTAAACAAGCTAAAGTATGTGGCCACTATATTGGTCTCATCCTATATAAAATTTAAGATCAATCCATATTAAAAATTTAATTTGAATGAACTAAAATGTGATACAAATCAAATAGTGAACATGGTAATGCCACAGTGAGATGTATTATTGAATGCACTATGAAAAAAAATCACTAATTCACATAGAATTTTTTGTTTCTTATTAAGAAACTATCTAAGTGTCAACTAATACCTCTCCCTACACCTATATAGGTTGATATGAGTAAACATCTTCCATTGGGATGATGAGAATGCATATTGTGATTTCCACTAGGATCATATGCATTCTACTAACATATTAGTTTCCTTGAGATATAAGCTTTAGGACTTATATAAGTCCTAAAATATTACACCTGATGGGTCTCCTACATTGGATTTTGGATCACATCCAAGGGATCATCAGGATTATAAAATATTTAATAATTTGATACAATACCATACAATGAAAATTGCATAAGTTTAAATATAGAAATAGTAGTAAAATTATCATCATGGAACATTGGAAATAATGATAATGATTTATAAATAATATGCTATTGCATAATAAGTGAAGTTTCATCCACATTTTTTGAACATGTAACATTAATAATAATATCTTTAGGATAAACAAGTGGTGGTGTTATACTTGAGAATGTGTCATCACTAGGCATAGTAGGCTTATATGGAATGGATGGTGTCTTTGGAATATATATGTCCACTTCAAGTTTTTATTCAATTTCTAAACCCAAAATTCTTCTTGGTCACTTATAATTTTTTTATCACCATTGTAACAAAATCAATTTATCCATTGCAATCACTAAGACAAAACTTGATCAGCGATAATCAAGTTCTTTATCTAGTGAAAATAGATGCCCCCTAATCAAAACCAAGGGAGTTATAGTTTTTACATAAAGGTTATGATAAGAGGATATATATTTATAAGAAGAACATAAGCCATCATATCCTAAAATATTACATGGTGATCCAGATCTCGATAGGTCTACACCCAAAATTACAATAGATGAACTTATTTTTACATTGTGATGGGTTTGGAGTAACTAGGTTTAACTATCAAATTACACTCTTTAACTTTACATAACCCCTCTTTCCAATATATACATTCATACATATGTGATGTGTGTGTGTGTATATACAATTAGTTATTATATAAATTTTGTATAATATATATCATAATATTTTTATATATTAAACACTGATTATATAAATTATATATTTTAAATAAATATTATATGCTTTAATATAATATCTATAAATATAATTTTATATTAAATATATCACTTGCCTTCAATTTGACTTGATTACTCCTGAGGTGCATTCACATTCAATTAAAATAGGTGGGAGTCCCCAATGAATTTGATATTTAAATTTAATTTTCAAAATGGGGTCCATATTATTTCAACACATTTTTAATAGGAACATATACCATCAAACATGTCTGAGTAGAAACATATTTTATTTTTTATAAATATACATTGTAAAGTATTGATAGATCACAATAGAGTAGGTTGTAGAGTGGCTAAAGCATTGACCATATTTGTTAGTGTCATTTCTACAGAACCTTATTTTTTAGGTATTTAATCTTAATAGTATTTAATATATTGTATTACTCTATCTAAAATGTGTGATTTATTTGTCTTGACTTAGCCCTTTTATTCATTATTTAGTGATTTATGTTATGAAATCACTAAGATTTATATAGTCTACCTAGACTTTTGTTATGAAATGGATGAGATAATGAAATGGTAAAGATTAATATCTTTTAGCACTTAATTATATTTATTATTATTTATTTCCTTGTGTGTGGAAACCCAATAAGGACCCAAATGGTGAATGTTAGGGTAAAGCTAACATTTTTTAATAACCATAATAAAAAATAATTTTTAGTAACCCATATATTTAATAGTTTCATATCTAAAAAATTAATGATAACTGCCCATACCAACCAAAATAAATAGATTATAACATATCAAGGACATATTTATGTCTAAATTCTCTTTCCACTTGGAATGATCTGCCTAGGATATTAATATATCGATGCACAGACTTTATACCAGCTTGAAATGCTATGCATATTTGACTGGAAATAGAATGACCATAGTCAAAATTTATTTTGTGTGGTATACTATATGGCATGAAGGTAATTTCCTATTTTTAGATATAAATAATTACATATAATCACCTTGGACAACCAAAAGGACCATCTAAAAATCTCACAAGGACTCAAATTATCACAAAACCATAGCTAAGTTAGTATGATTTTATTTAAATAAGTTGAAAATAAGCAAGAAATTGGTATCAAGTTGGCCAATAAACTCTTAATAAAAATCAATCAAATATATTTTTATCAATCTAGCCAATATAGTTGTAAGCACATAGAAAAATATCAAGATAGCTAACATAATGTATAAAATCAGATAACAATATTGTGATATCCAGTGCAATTCTTAAATAGATAGATAAAGGTATCAAATTGGTCTATGTAATTAGAATGTATAATATATTATTGTTTATAATATTTTATAAGAATGTATAATTTAAACATGAAACTAATCTAATCAAATTAGGGATAATATTCATGTCAAGTGCACAAGAATATATGCATTAGATAGAATGACCTAAAAAATATTCTTTTTATCAATAAATAAGGACTAGAATAAGGTAAATTGAGTACAACCTTCATTTACTTAGATGATAAAGTAGATAAAAAATTATTATTTTAGATCTATCTAAGGTAAAATAAAAATGAAATTTCAAGAGGAAAGGATTCCAAATCTAGGCTATTGACAAAAAGATGTAACTCACTAGACCTCAACAATGGTAAATGTTTGTAATTATGGTTGTAAATATGAAAGTAGAGTATATGGTTGTAAAGGACTATAAAATAAATAAAAATATGGGTTATAAATTTTATATATGGGTAAAGTGAAATGGTGAGCCAAATGGGGGTATATACAACCTAAAGTGATTTAAGGAAATTCTATTACATCTTATGTTTACATAAACATGTTGGGTATAAATCAATCCTTAAAAAATCACACACACATACATCAAAAACAAAATAAAAAAAATAATGTCTATTCTACTAAGAAAAGAAAGGAAAGAGTGAAGGGATGGAAATATTTATCTTTGAGTGGACATGTTAATTCTTAAATCTTCCCTTTGGATGAAGTGGATATTTTAAAATATAATATTGTAGGTTTAAGATCTCAAATGGTTAGGTGAATAATTATAAATAATCATTTAATATCTCCCAATGAATCTTCATATTGAGTTTTAATGACATCTTAAGATTATACAACACAACCAAACACACTCCTATTTAGTTTCAATGATTTGTGCTCTACCAAACACACTCCATAGTTCACAATATTACTTCATTAGCTCACACTCATCATAACCTTGGTATTTATATTCACATGCATCATGTGGGACCCACATTAACATGTACACATGTCAATGTGCTTTGATTGTGTGACTCATTGGGTGTCCTACTAGATATGACATCAACACTAACCATTGACACCTTAATAGTCATTATTCACATGCCAAGGATTCAAATCAAAAAGGTAGATGGAGAATTTGTTGGTCCATCCATTTCCACCAACAATCATTACTAAGAAGATATTTGTGCCAACTTACATCATCTTCAATAGCTTAACAATAGTTATCACTACCCCTATATTGTATATATTATATATATTTATAACATAAGGTATTCTATCATCAGACACATAAAGACTCAACATTAATAGTAACTCTTAATAAAACATGGATTGAGAGATCAATGCCATTATAATACAACCTTGCAGTTGATTACATATACATTTGTAACACATATTTCTTGCCCTGAGCATCTTTACTACATACACACATTATATAGCATTGTACTTTATTTCTCCCTATTCAACATTAATGAATAGAAATTGTATTTCCTATAAATAGTCACATTATATAGCTTTCACATCGATTGATGTGCAAAGACGCATATTGATAAGGACACAAAGGGGTAGATAGGGCATTAAATAAAGACACATAGATGGGTTAACTCCAATTCATGATATACATTGGGGATAAATGGTGGTGTGCCACATGTTTTTCTTGTATATGGGATAAAATTTGATAGGCATTTAAACATCACAAGAACCATGATCTAGTACACATCAAATTTGGGACCCAATCAGATGTTTATGTGATAAATGTCACTAAATTATGCATTTATGATTTTTAGAGGCTTAGTGTGTGAAATTAGTCTATAGATATGAGGTCAAAGCCTAAATAAAATTGAGAATCAGTGCTCAAACAAGTCTTGAAATAACAAATTCACCATTAATGAATATGAATTATATTTCTTGAAGATAGTCTTCTATTCCATTGAAGGTGTTTTATTTATTATTTTTGAATATCTCTACACATACACTTTGTATAGCCACAACTCAACTATCCCCCATGCACCATGGTTACATAAAACCCCTTATAATGACTAGTGAAATTAACATTGAAAGTATTACAAGGCCCTTAAAGGTATATCCTAAGAGATACCTTGAAAGAAAATTCTAATCATGTGCATGTTCAAGGTATCTTCTAGGAGAACCCTTGAAGGTACTATAATACCCTTCAAGGTATCTCCTAGAAGATACCTTGAAGGGCATTTTAGTATCTTAAAGGGTACCTTGAAGATATAATTTAAGAGATATCTTTCAAATATGCATAAGCATAACCTTCAAGGTATTACAAGGACATTCAAGGCATCACTGATTAGTGCCTTTAAACATACTTTAAAGGGCCTTATAATAAATTAAAGGGTACCCTTATGCATGTTTGAAATGTATCCTAAGAGATACTTTCAATTTCCCCTTGAATGTATGACAATTACCTTTGAGGCATCTCTTAGGATATGCCATCAAGGGCCTTGTAATACCTTCATGGGTAAATTTAAGGTATCCCCTATGAGCTACATTGAAGGAAAAATCCACACTTGTTCATGTTTGAAATTTGTCTCCTAGGAGATACCTTGAAGGGGACATATTTTAAACATGTATCACTTAGTAGTGCCTTTAAGGGGACATATTTTAAACATGTATAATATTACCCTTGAAGGTATTACAAGGCCCTTTAAGGTATCTCATAGGAGAATTCTTGAAATAAAATTCTAATTATGTGTATGTTTAAGGTATCTATTAAGACAACCCTTAAAGGTAATACAAGACCTTTCAAGATATCTCTTAAAAGATACCTTAAAGGGAATTGTATCACCTTAAAGGGTAACTTCAAGGTATCATCTATGATATACCTTTCAAACATGCTTAATGGTACCCTTGAAGGTATTACAAGGACCTTCAAGATATCACCCAGTAGTGCCTTCAAAAATACTTTGAAGTGCCTAGTAATATCTTAAAGGGTACTCTATGAATGTTTGAAAGGAATATCCTAGGAAATACCTTTAACAACCCCTTAAATTTATGACAATTCCCTTTGAGGTATTTTTATAAAATTATTTTTCACCCTTAGATAGGGTTATTCAAGCTCTCTTTAACTAATCTATAATATTAGGACAACCCCAGGCTATGGGTAACCTATATTAGGGTTGAACCTCTGGATAAGGTTGGATTCCTCTTAATGCTCACCTAAAACTAATTCTAAACTAATTACTCATGGAGAAAAGGGATAGAAAGAGGATAAGGTCTCCTAATAAAGCTAAATAGGTGACACACCAAAGTTAAATGAATACTCACATAAGTTTAAACATGCACTGGGTCAGAAAAAGACAACTATGGCTTACTCAATCTCACAATCTCACTAGTTACATAAATATTTCATATAAAAGGTTTCAAATGGAGCACTAGTATAAACCTACAAGTTATTTCGGAATCGCCTTTAAAGAGGCAAGTAGAAGGACAATAAACTAGGAAGAATCTCCTTCACAAATTTATCATACACAAGCATACTAAGCACTGATTAAAGATAAGATATAGGCAAATAGTTGATCATATCACTTCAAAATGTAGCTCTTACAATATTTTGATAGGTTTTAACCATATAAAATAATCATGCTTTGATAAGAGTCTCGATGAGTATCCTTGTCTGAAAAAATAAAATGCTAAATTCTAAAAGATGAGAACCCCTTCAATGAGAACGAGACCAAGATATATAGGAGAAGATATATAAAAATAAATGATTTGTGAGCATGTTATCAAATAAAGAACACTTTTAGTGGGTCATTAATTAAGCCTAAACCACCACCTTTGCATTTTATCCAATGAAAACCTTGCCACTTTTTTTATCAATCAGGATACTACCCATGGCTTATTGAGTGAGAAAGTCCCCAAAGGTTTTGAGGATGAATTCAATGCTCCTAGATATAGTTCCCATCATTGGACCTTTTCTTTGATCCTTCACACCATATTTTACTTAAATACAAAACCTCATACTTGTGGATTTGACTGAATCATGGCTTCATGCCTTTTGGGTAGTTATTTATCAAAACTATGGCCATCCTAAAGGATGAAAACCCTTTGCATTAGTCACCTGTCTACTCTAATTTAATATCTAGATTATAGGTCTATCCTATAGATGGAAAACCAATCTAAGGTCATTAGTTTTCATATCATTTTCCACATGCTACATGATACCTAGTCCCATTTAGCTATCAACTTTCCAACCTATGATCGACATTAGGTCTAAAAGACCTAATCTATCTTTACAGAGCCATAGTAGAAATACTTAGTCCCTTTTGTTTATCTTAGTTCAACTCGAGTCAAGCCTGAGCTCGGTTCTATGTATGCTTGCTTTCCTTGGTAAAAAATTAACCCTTTGACCTCTATCTAAACCTCTATCTAAGTCACTTAGGCTCACCTTTTTTCTAATTTTCCATCAAAATCTGACTTGGGGTGTTGACATACTGACTCATCTCACTCTATTGATTTTGATTTGCATAATCAAGAATTAGCCATTAATTTTTTGCTAGTTGAATACATTGCTAACATCTATCATGCACACATTTTCTCTTGAGATTTTTTGACCCCTTTAACCTTAGCTCTCCATTAGATCTAAATGATTGATCATATTCTAACCATTGATCTATTAGGACCCATTGTTTGAAAGCCAATGACTAATTAATGGTCTTCAAATTGATGTCCTCACTCTTGTCAAATGACGTTCGTACGACCATCAATGACATTCACATGACAATCAAATTTAAGATAAAAAGAGTTGGTTTTACCTAAACTTAAACTTGACATCAATGTGAATATCTTATATTGTAGATCCAATTTTGAAGGCCTATAACTTGAGTGCAAAATTCATGTAGGTACCAAAATTTTAGGAAATTTTCTTAAGGCCAAAAGGAATAAACCCATTTGATCTATTGGTCTTAATATTATTCTAAGTGAAGATATTAAATACACAAATTGGCTAGTTCAAATACTTCTATGTAATGTCTTGGTGATGGTCGAGCTCAAATGGATAAGTATGGAAAACTTAGTGATATCTAACTAAGGATCCAAGTTTAAACATGCATAACTTCTATTACACTTTGATGAATGATCTAAAACTTAGCACATAGAAACTAGGGACCAACATGAAAAAACCCATGTGGCCACTTTCCCCTAAAACTAATGCATGTATGAGATATGACTTTGTGAATATGATTACTTGGCCCTATTGAAACCTCTTGAAAATGGCTAAGTATGGAAAAACATGTCAAAGTACCTGAGAGCCCAACTTTGAACATGCATATCTTCCTTTGTGATCTATCATAGGACCCAAAACTTAGTTCATATATTCTAGGATCAAAATTTAACAAACCCATATGATCAATTCATCTAGAAGCTACCACACATGTGAGATGTAACATCTTCAATCTATCCACTCAACTTTGTTTAAGTTCCCTACAAATTGGCTAAGTATGGGAAAACATGTATAAATACTTGAGAGCCCAACTTTGAACATGCATATATTCTTTCACACTTTAGTGGGTGACCTAAAACTTGGTGTATATGATCTATCATAAATGTGAACAAACCCATTTGATCAATTCCTCTGACTCATCCAAACATGGCAATGATGATGTCAATAATGTGCCTACTCAAAATTTATGTTACTAGGCCCAAGTGTTGTAATGAATATAATGAAGAACTAAATGGATATCATGCCCTTCTGAGCCATTACAATAATTCCTTTCATCCCATGGGGCTATCCAGATCTAGTCTTATCCTTAACAAATGGCAATTTACACCTTTCAGCAAGCTCAAAGTGTCTTATAGTCCTTATGAGTAGATTGAGATCTTTGAGTCCTCTTTCCATTCAAAACCTTGTCTTTGAGCTTTGTGTATAAGATAAAATGTACTAAATAATTTTACCTTTAGGTAAATTATCAAGGGAAAAAAATTTAGAAAGAATTGTGGCCTTAGATTTGCCCTTCAGCCTTTTCAAAATACCCCTTTACTCTTTGAAAATACCCTTCAAAGATTTTGTACTAGTCCAGTTTCCTGAGAAAAGACCGTTCATAAATTATTATTTGGACCTTTTGATGAAGAAAAATACCCTTCAAGAAAATTGTGTCAGACCACTTTATTGTAGAATGACCTTTCAGGAAAATTGTTCAGATAATATTCTCAAAAGAAATAACCCTTGTCTTTTTCTTCAAACATTTTATCTGAAAGAAGTCATGCCTTCGAAACTTTTTCAAAACATTTTACCCAAAAGAAATATTCCTTTAAGGAAATTATGTGGATAATTTTCCTAAAATAATTATGATACTTAGCTTTAAAAAGATACCCTTTGAGATTTTTGTTTGGTCCATTTTGCTAAGAAACTAACCCTTTAGGCTTTTTGTTTTGAACAAAATGTTTGAAATAATTCTTGACACTTAGCCCAGAAGACCTAAAACAAATCTCTCAAAAGAAATAACACTTAGAAAAATAAAAGGTTTGAAAGAAATGAACTTAGCAAAAGGAAAGCCCAAAATATTTCCTAAGGATTTACCCAAAGATATCTGACATTTAGATTTTCTTCTTAGGATCCTCTAAACTTATGCTTGAACTATAGATTGATATTTGAAGGCTTGGACATTATGAAAATCTATTTTGATACCTACTCTTTGCAATTGTAGACATGTCTCTTTAGAAATTTCAAGATACACTTTTAATTAGGCTTAAATTGTTTTAAAATATTTAAACTCTATAAGATCCCTTTGTTCCTTTAATTCATCCAAAAATCCTATCCAAGCCTTGTTCCATACTTGATCCTCAATAAGCTACACTTCATCCAGGCAAGTTTGGTATGCGGGCCAAAATTTGGCCAACATCTTTAGTGAATAATAGGGAAGTATGCCTATTATGCTTGAGAACCTAGACCATTTGCCTTATCTAGTCTATTAGGCATGGATTCATTATTGTCTACAACTAAGATGAACCTCTCCTAAAGTAACAAGGATCAAAAGAAACAAAATAAAACAAAATGCTTGAGGCACTTTGGAAAAGGAAACAATAGAAAATAAAGTAAAAGTGCATAAGGCACTTAGAGGAAAGCATAAAGCTATTCTAACATATATGATATGTTACAATGGATGCAATGTTATTAAATAAAAATTATTTAGATGAATTTTATTAAATGGGATGGGTAATACCTCTCCATCTAGTTGGGCATGCTGAAAACCATTGTGTTCCTTGAATCCATAGATCAAATAAGGACCACTCCACAAGATGTCAAACTTGGTATGGTTTCCTAGTTTGGCCTTATTTGAGTCCCATTTGAGGACCAAGTCCCCTTTATTGAAGCTCCTTGTTGTATCTCTTTTTTCAAAGGCCTTTTTAACCTAAGATTTATGTGATTCCAAATTTTTCATAACAAGGTCCTTGGTTTCTTCTAGCTCCATGCGTTTTATCATCCTCATATTCATGGGCTCATCCTCTATCAAATCAAGATGATGGGTTAATTATAATAAAGGAAACTCAAGGGAGATAACAAATTTATATTCCCTTCCATACACAAGAATATATGGATAATTACCAATGGAAATTTTAGGAGTCACCATATCAACCCACAAGGTTGTATTTAGCTTGGTGTGCCATGTTCTCTAATTCTCTTTCACGATCATCTTGATGATCCTCAACAAATTCTTGTTTTTGGACTCTGATAGTCCATTTCCTTAAGGATAGTAGTTGGAAAAGGTTCTAAGGTATATGCCTAGATTGAGAGCCCACTCACTTGTCTTCATACCAAGTAATTATAATCCATTATTAGAAATTATGGTGGTTGGGACACTAAACTTGGTTACAAGGCTATACCTGGTGAAATACTTATTTATAGTGAACACCAATTTATGCCCTACACTTTATGGTGGATTAATCATCCCTATGAAGTCTAACCCCCATTGTATGAAGGGTTGTTCCACCTGAATAGGATTAAGTGGAAGTGTTTTTAGTTTTTTCTTTCCTACAAAGAGGTCACACTTTTGGCATTTTATAATCTATGCATGATCATTCTTGAAAATATCGGGCCAATAACAACCAACCATCATTACCTTTATTATGGTGTTTTTAGGTGAAAAATGACCTCCTATAGGTCCTTCAAGGAACTTTTCCAAGATTTTGGTCACTTGATCATCATCTATGCATCTAAGGAATACCCCATTGAGGTCTTTTATAAAAATAACACCATCAACTAATGCATAAGGTATAGATTAAATATTAAAATACATTATTTTATCTCTATCCAAAACTTGGGGGCATTCTCCTATTGATAATAAGTGAGCCATATCTTGAAGCCATCTTTATTAAAGTGTAGGTACACCTAGCTGTGAGTTGTCTTAGGCTACCAAAATATATTTTTTTTCTTCCTAGAGGTCATTCACCATGTTTTAACATAAACCCTTACCCCTAACCAACTTGGTGACCTTGATCTCTATTTCATATTCTATGACCTTCATGATACAAGCTTATCTCTTATTCAAATCCTTGTTAAAGAGGAAATCCCTAACTCTAGGATGAGATACCATAATATGGATCTTATTGTTGGAGAACATGGGCCTAAAATTTTTGAGGCTTATCAAGGTTGAAAGAACTTGCTTCTCAATGAAAGTGTACCTTACCTCATATCCTTCCATCCCTTGACTAGAAAAGGTAATTGGCTACTCCACTGCTTCATAGTTATTCTGTATCAACATCATTGATATGTTTTCAATGTTAGTAAAGGTGTACAAGATGAAGTCATGGGAGAAATTAGGATTCAAGAGTGAGGGTACTTGAGAAACAACCTACTTGATGACTTCAAAAGTTACCTTACCTTAGTCAAACCAAGAAAACACTTGTCTCTTCTTCATCATGGTGGTGATAAGCTTGACCAAGTTTTCAAAATTGGGTATGAACCTTCTCATAAAATTGATCTTCCCAAGGAAGCTATGGATCCCCTTTTTATTATTTAGAAAGGATAATGCTAAGATAACACTTACTCTATCAAGGTTAATGGATAATCCCTCTTTTAAAATAATATGACCCAGTAGTTTACCTTCATGTATAGAGAACACACATTTTTATGATTTATAGAGATCCCATACTATTTGCATATCTAGAATATTAGCCTTAGATGATCCATGTGCTTGTTAAAATTCTTAGAGAAGATTGTAATGTCATCCAAGTAGACTAGCACCATTTTATTTAACAATCCTTAGAAGGCCATGTCCATTTATCTTTGAAAGGTTACCCCAACATTGGACAATCTAAAAGGCATCTTTGATAAGCAAATTTCCCCCACTTGGTGGTAAAGTTAGTCTTATATTGGTCCTCTTCTCTCACTATCAATTGGTTATAACCTAAATATCCATCTAAGAGAGAGAAGCATTATAAAATAGTAATTACTTGCAGTAGTTACTCTATGGATGGTAGATGGTAATGATCCTTCAAAAAGATCCTATTAAGATCCTTTAAATCCAAATATAGTCTAATCTCCCCACTCTTTTTTCTGATAGGTACTAGATTAGTTACCCATGAGGAATGTTTGATCGGGAAGATGATCCTAAATTAAACAACCCTAGTAAACTCCTTTCTCATGAGCTCTCTAATCTTGGGATTTATGGGCCTCTACTTCTTCCTGATAGGCTCAAAATTAGCCTCTATCTCTATTGTGTGTTGGGCCAAATTAGGATCAAATACCCTTAGGTCACTATATTTCTAAGTAAATATGTATGTGTATTCTTTACAGAGCTCTATGAAAGCATGCCTTTCAACTTTAGTGATTACCTTTCCAAACTTGAGGAGTTTGTCTTCAAAGATAATAAATCTTTCATAGTTCTTTTCATTAGTTGACATCGCTACTTTATCCTTCCTCATATGGTCCCCTTCATGAAAGATGCCTTCTAGGGTGACTAGCCATTTATGAATCTTATTGGACCTTAATTGAACAATATTCTCTCCATACTAATGCTACAATTTATCTTGGTTAAGAGATGAGAACTATGCTTCTTACTAAAAGAAACATGTAATCTATTTGTCATTTTCAAAGACCTGCTAGTTAGCTTCATTATTTGGCACTGATGGTATTATCACCACTTTTACATATAGTTTAACCTTGATCATTTTAAATTCATTGGGGATGTCAAAATGAGCCCCCATAGTTGCTATCCTATTAGCATGTTGATTTTGGCCTCTCGACACTAATTAGATGTTGAAAAACTCAAAGTCTTCAATGAGGTCTCACACTCTATGTTTTTAGGATTTCATTAAAGGGTTATTAGTGGCATTATAACCTTTTACTTGGTGTATAACCAATTCACTATCCCCATAGACTTAAAACTACTTGATATTTCTCTTATTAGCTCATTGAAGGCCATAAATGAGACCCTCATATTCTACTATATTTCAAGAGTAGATGAATGGGAACTTATATGAAGAGAAGCACTATCATTTGAAGGGGATATTAGTATGACACCTACACCCACCCCATGCTTTTTCCTTGAGCCATCAAAGAACAACTTCCATAGACCACTAGGATCTTCTTAAGGCCTCATGAGGGATGGCATAGGCTAGTTTTCTTCATGTAAATAGTAGACACCCAAGTATTTTTCTTCAACACATTCTAAGGGGTCCACTAATTGTCTATCATTCCACAACTCATCCAAGAACATGTCTGGTACCTCTTTAGGATGAGTGTTCAAATCCTGCCCCATTGCAAATTCATCCTCATCAATGATGGTGCAATTAATGTTGACATTATCTAATCCATAGGGATCTATATGGAATTATTCAATGGGCTCATCTTTGATTTACATTTTGGCCCCATACCTCATCTTGAATGCCATATAGGACTAGTCTACTACAAGATAGCCCCTATATTTACTGTGAACTCTCTAGACAAGCATTTTATAAAAAAATGAGTCACGTCTAAGATAAATATATCTTGGGCCAAAAAGGCACTAAGAAAATATTTTAGGTTCATATTTATGTCCCTAATTATGCCATAAATCTTGGGGGGAAGAACCATTAATTTTCATCACTCCTTTAGACTATGGCTCATATTTCAGACCAAGCTAATCAGCTATGGACTTTGGTATCACTGAGGTACTAGCCCCACTATCGACTAATAAATTATGTACTATAAAGTTTCCAATGATTACTAAAATATATAAGGGAGGAGGCTTGACTGCTTTACTTGATTTCCCTTCATTTTTCCCTTTGGCTACATTGGTGAGAACTTCATTCACCTTACTTGGTGGCTTATTTGCAACATTGATCTTTGACAGTCCTTCATAAAGGATGTCTATCTGGTCATGTATGGAGATCATATCCCACATGGGCACACTCACATTTAACCTTTTCATTTTTTCAACAATGTTTATGGATGAACCACTAACCTTTTCTTATGCTTCGGGAGCCACCACTATTATTTTTTAAACTTATGAACCTTGGGGCACAAAAAGATTCCATTGGCTCTGATTGTTTAGAGGTACTATAACCTCTGGAGTGACAACATGTTTACTTAGCTTTGTTAGTGAAGGATTAATGGTGGGAATCTCTTTGAATACTTCCCAGTTACCATCCATGTTCCTTTTTTTAAATATTATATTTGTCGCCACTAGAATATAAGCCTAGCTAGAACTAGCCTATTGGCTAGATGTATATTAATATTCTTGTTCATAGTTAATCATTTTATCATCCAATTAATTTGGTCCCTAATTATACCCTTAACCTTAAATAGGCACCTAAAGATTGTTCATCATAGGTACCTCTAAATTTTGGGCCATGAGATCTTGGTTGTATCCAAAATTAGTAGCTTATTGCCATTAATCATTAAAGGCTTAGTTAAGGTCAATATTTGGGATAATATGTTGACCAAAGGATTGGTTCCAAGACATGGTACCATTTACTTCTTAAGCCACATTATTTTTAAATAGGACCAAGGAGTTACAAGTACTAACAATATTAGGATTGTAGTTATTCTACCTATTGTAGTTGTGTTGCCCCTATCCTTAGTTTTGACCTTGGCCCTAGCTTTGGTAGTTCCACTTATATGGTGACATATTTAATTGAAAGGTTTGATGATGAGGCTGATATGAATTTTGATAAGGCCTATTGAAAGCCTCTTTCCTTTTGACATTTACTATCTCATTCCCCAAGGATTGAAACATGATTTTGAGCTCTTGAAAGTTCTTTTGCTTTAGTGAATCACCAGATCCACTAGTATAATATTTATCTTACTCTGGTGTAGGGATTGATATAATTTTTGCTGTAGGAAGAATGACATCTAATGGAGGGATAGAAAGAGGAGTTGGTTTGATTTTAGGAAATAAGGGCATTAGTGGTCTAGGTGTAAGTATACCAACTTGAACCAAATAATTTTTTGCCTTAATGGCCACCTCATATACATCTGGAAGTATGTTTCCTCCCATATATTAGATCATCATTGTTATGTCACTATTTAATGACTTTAAATAATATAAGAAGGAAAAGTTAGGGGTTGGTCTAATGGTGATAGGGATTTTATCCCATGTTTTTTGGAACCTTGTGTTGAAGTCTTGCATGAATTCATAAGGATATCTCTTAATGGTTGTTAGTTTTTATAAATGTGACAAATGGTCACTTTTAACCTCAAATATTTTACACAAGGCCTCTCCTAATTCATCCCATGTCTGAATAGAGTTAGCAACAAGGCCTATATACTAATCTAGGGCCTTTCCTTTAAAAAAATTAGATAACATCTTAATAGCTATATTCTCTTTAGTGACATTATGGATATTTTTAAAAAAAATTGATGTCCATGAGGTGCTTAGAGGGTGTTATAGCTTGATCTCTAGTATAATAAGGAACACTTTTAAGGGTTATAATTGGGATAAGATCATAGTGAGTAAGGGCCAGAGGGATTTAGCCATTAAAAGACATAAAATCTCTAGGGTATATCATGGATATACAAGGGTTTAATAAAGGTCTTTTTGTATGGGTAGGCCTTGGAAATAACCTAGGAGCAAAAGTTCCCTGATATGGATGTGTAGTGGCAAACCTTAATCTTTTTTTTGAATATAAAGGTAGTTCAATAAAATAAAAGGGAATACCTCTTAAAACTAACCTTGTTGTTACCTTTAGCATGAGATGAAGCTACTATTCTACACCTGAGTGTTCATTATTCCTTTTGGAGTCTTGAGATGTTATTGTTTTAGAGCTTAACTACTATAAATTTGATCAAACTAGCATCAACTTTGATCAATATTCCTTTAAAAAGAAGTGGGTCCTATTGGGTGTGCCAAAAAATATTATAGACTTAATTTTCACCCTTGGAAAGGGTTTTTTAGGATATATATAACAAATCTATAATATTGGGATAACCGTAGGTTATGGGTAACCTATGTTGGTTTTGAACCTCTAGAGAAAGTTGGCTTCCTCTTGATGCTCACCTAAAACTAATGCTTCACGAAGAAAAGGGTTAGAAAGAAGATAAGGGCTCCTAAGAAAGCTAAAAGGGTGATACACAAAAATTAAATGGACACTCACATAAGATTGAACACACATTAGGTCAGTAAAAGATAACTATCGCTTACTCAATCTCACAATATCACTAATTACATAAATATTTCATAGAATAAGTTCTAAATGGAGCACTAGTCTATACCTACAAGTTAGTTTTAGAGTACCTTTAAAGAGGCAAGTAGAGGGATAAAAAACTAGGAAGAATCTCCTTCACAAATTTACCATACACAAGCATACTAAGCATTGATTAAAGACAAGAGATAGGTAAAGAGTTGATCCTATTACTTCAAAAAGTAGTTCTTAAAATATTTTGATAGGGTTTAACCATATCAAATGAGCACATTTTTGAAAGAGTCTCAATGAGTATCCTTGTCTGTGAAAATAAAATGCTAATTTATAAAATTTGAGAACCTCTTTAATGGGAATGAGAGTAGGATATATAGGAGAAGAGAGATAGAAATAAAGGATGTGTGAGCATGCTATAAAAAAATAACACTTCTCTTGGGTCATTAATTGATCCTAAACCACCACCTTTACATTTTACCCAATGAAAACCTAACCACTTTTTTGATCCATCAGGACATTGCCCATGGATTATTGAGTGAGAAAGTCCCCAAAGGTTTTGAGGATACATTGAATGCTCCTAGTTGTAGTTCCCATCACTAGACCTTTTCTTTGATCCTTCATTCCATCTCTCACTTAAGGACAAAACCTCATACTCATGGATCTAATTGAATCATGGATTCCTACCTTTTAGGTGGATACTTGTTGAGACTATGGCCATGCTAAAGGATGAAAACCTTTGCATTAGTCATTTGTCTACTCCACTTTCAAATCTGGATCATTGGTATATCCTATAGATGGATAACCAATCTAAGGTCATTGGTTTTCCTATCATTATCCATACTCTTATTGATGCCTAGTCGCATTTAGCTATCAACTTACCTATTTATGATCTACGTTAGGCCTAAAAGACCTAATATATCTTTATAGATCCCTTCTGGTAACACTTAGTCCCTACCATTTATCTTAGTTCAACTTAGGTTGAGCCTGAGCTTGGTTTTATGTATGCTTGCTTACCTTGGTAAAAAACTAACCCTTTAACCTCCATCTAAGTCACCTAGGCTTGCCTTTGTTCTGATTGGTCATTGAAATCTAACTTAGCTTATTGACATACTAACTCATCTCACTCCATTAATTTTAATCTATATGATCAAGCACTAGCCATTGATCCTCTACTAATTGAATGCAAAATTGACACCTATCATGCATGAATTTTCTCTTGATATTCCTTGACCCCTTTGACATATGCTCACTATTATATCTAAATGCTTGATCAAACACCAACCATTGATCTATTAATACCCACTATTTGAAATCCAATAACTAGTTTGATCTTAAAATTGATGTCCTCACTGCTATTAAATGATGTTTACATGATTGTCAAATTTAAGCTAAAAATATTTGGTTTTACTTGAGCTTAAACTTGATGTCAAAATGAATGTCTCATGTTGTAGATCCAAATTTTAAGGCATATAACTTTAAGTGAAAAATTCATAGAGGCACCAAATTTTTAGGATATGCTCTTAAGGCCAAAAAGAATGAACCCATTTGATTTTCTAGTCCTAGGATTCTTCTAAGTGAAGATATTAAATTCACAATTTAGCTGGTTCAAAATTTCTATTTGATGTTCTAATGACGATCAAGCTCAAATGGCTAAGTATGGAAAACTTAGTGATATCTAATTGAGGAGCCAACTTTGAACATGCATAACTTCTACCTCACTTTAGTGGATGATCTGAAACTTAGCATGTAAAAAATAGGACCAAGATAAACAAACCCATGTGGCCATTTCTCCTTAAAACTACCACATGTGAAAGATCTAGCTTTGTGAATCTTATTACTTGACTCTACTAGAACCTCCTAAAAATGGATAAGTATGTAAAAAAATGTCAAACTTCTTGGGAGCTCAAATTTTAACATGTATATCTTCCTTCTCACTTTTTCAAAGGACCCAAAACATAGTACATATATTATAGGCTCAAAATTGAATAGACCCATGTGATTAATTCCTCTAGAAGCATCCACACATGTGAAATGTAACATATTCAATCTATCCACTAGGATTTGTTTGAGTTCTTTTCAAATTAGTGAAGTATGGGAAAACATTAAGAACTACCTAGGAGCCCAATTTTGAACATGTATATATTATTTCATGCTATGGTTGGTGACCTATAACTTGGTACATATGATCTAGGCACAAATACAAACAAACCCATTTGATCAATTCCTCTTACTCATCCAAACATGGCAATGGTGACATTAGTAAAGTGCCTACTCAAAATTTATGTTACTAGGCCCAAGTGTCTTAATGAAAATAATGAAGAACCAAATAGATCCCATGCCCTTCTATGCTATTACAAACATTCTTGGCATCTCATGAGGCTATGGAAATATATTCTTGTCCTTAACAAATGGAAATTTAAACCTTTAAGCAAGCTCAAAGTGTCTTAAAACCCTTGTGAGTAGATTGAGATCCTGAACTCCTCCTTCCATTCAGAACCTTATCTTCTAACTTTATGTATCAGATAAAATGTCCAAAATAATTTTACCTTTAAGGAAATTATTGAGGGATAATTTTCTCAAAATAATTGTGGCCTTAGAATTACCCTTCATCCTTTTCAAAATAGTGATTTTCCCTTTAAAAATATCCTTCAAATCTTTTTCACTATTCCATTTTATTGAGAAAAGACCCTTCAAAAATTTTGCTTTAGACCTTTTGGCAAAGAAAAAGACCCTTCAAGAAAAGTGTATCGGACCACTTTATTGTAGAATAACCCTTCAAGAAAATTGTTCAGACAATTTTCTCAAAAGAAATAATGCTTTTCTTTTGCTTCAGACATTTTGTCTAAAATAATTCATGCCTTCATAACTTTTACCAAATATTTTCCCTGAAAGAAATATGCCTTAGAGAAAATTGTGTGAATAATTTTCCTAAAATAATTATGACACTTATATTTAAAATGATATCCTTCAGGATTTGTTTTAGTCCATTTTGATGAGAAACTGACCCTTTAAGCTTTTTGTTTTTAAAAAAATATCTAAAATAATTCCTGACACTTAGACCAAAAGACCCAAAACAAATCTACCAAAAGAAATAACACTTAGCCAAATAAAATGCCAAAAATAAATGAACTTAGTAAAAGGAAAGCCTAAAATATTTCCTAAGTAAATATTTACTTAAAGATATTTGACACTTATATTTTCTTCTTAGGCTCCTCCAAATTTATGCTTGAACTATAGCTTGATCCTTGAAGGCTCTGATATTATGAAAATCTATTCAGATACCTTCTCTTTGCAACTATAGACATGTCTCTTTAGAAACTGGTAAGATACACTTTTAAGCAAGCTTAAAGTGTTTCAAAATATTTGAACTCTATAAGATCCCTTTGGTCTTTTAATTCATCTAGAAATCCTATCCAAGCCTTATTCCATACTTGATCTTCAATAAATGATACTTCATTTAGGCAAGTTTGGTGTGTGGGCATAAAATTAGCTAATAGTATCTATTATGAAATGCATTCAAGGGCCTTGAAATAATTTCATGGGTAACTTTAAGGTATCTCCTAGGAGCTGCCTTGAAGTAAAAATCCACTCTTGTTCATGTTCTAAAGGTATCTCTTAAGAGATACCTTTAAGGTACCCTTGAAGGTATTAAAAGGCCCTTCAAGGTATCACCTAGTAGTGCCTTCAAAGAGATACCTTTTGAACATGAAAAAGGGTACCCTTGAAGGTATTACAAGGCCCTTAAAGGTATCTCTAAGGAGATTATTTTAAATAAATTCCAATCATGTACATTTTAGAGATATCTACTAGGAGAACCCTTGAAGGTACTATAAGACCCTTCAAGGTATCTCCTAGAATATATCTTGAAGGATATTGTAGTACCTTCAAGGGTATGTTAAAGGTATATCCTAGGAGATACCTTTCAAACATGCATAAGGGTTCCCTTGAAGGTATTACAATGCCCTTAGAGGTATCACCTAGTAATTTATTTAAACATATTTTTAAGGGCCTTGTAATACCTTTAAGGGTACCTTTATGCATGTTTGAAAGGTATCTCTTAGGAGATACCTCAGCTTCCCCTTAAATCTATGACAACACCCTTAGAGGTATCTCATAAGATATGCCTTAAAGGTACTTATAATACCTTCATTGGTAAATTGAAGGTCTCTCCTAGGAGATACCTTAAAAGAAAAATCCTCTCTTGTTCATGTTTGAAAGGTATCTCCTATGAGATACCTTTAAGGTACCCTTGAAGGTATTATAATGCTCTTCAAGGTATCACCTAGTAGTGCCTTCAAGGACATACCTATTTAACATGTATAAGGGTACCCTTGAAGGTATTAAAAGGACCTTCAAGGTATCTCCTAGTATATTCTTTGAAATAAAATTCCAATCATGTGCATGTTAGAGATATCTACTAGGAGAACCCTTGAAGGTACTATAATACCATTAAATATATATCTTATAAAATATCTTTAAGGGAATTATAGTACCTTCAAGGGTACCTTAAAGGTATCTTGTTAGATGTGGAGCCTAATTATATTTTAGGATCAAAGGTTAAAATTTTGATGTTATTTTCTCTAGGTTTGAATCCATGATGGCATAGGGGGTTGCAAGGGGGGACCCCCCCTTGTAGTGTCTAGGGAGGATAATCCCCCCAGTGGTGGGTCTGGGGGCCACACACCTTGGAGAAATTTTTTATTAAAATTTCCTTGTTAAATTTTAATTTCATAATCAATCTATGCCATTAATTAAAGGTTTCTATATATGATGGTAGAGGTTATGTCTAGGTATTTTTACCCTAAAATCTATTGATATATAGTTGAGATGTATGAATGGAATAATAATAAAATATTGTACATAGAGAGGAGGTGAAAAAGGTAGAGAGGTGTCATAAAGTTTGTTACAAGATTTTGTGTCTCCCTTGTATTATTGGAAATAATATACTAGACAAGTTTGGTGGATGAAACCCATCTAGGGTAAACCATGTTAAATTTGGTGTCTCCTATTATGTGTATGTTTATGTTTAGTTTCTAAATGTTTGATTAATTCATTTTATATTTTCTCTTGTATGCAATTTGGGGATAAATTTGGGTTTTAATTTATCCTAACATATCTCCTAAGAGATACCTTTCAAACATTCATAAGGGTACCCTTGAAGCTATTACAAGGCCCTTCAAGGTATCACCTAGTAGTGCCTCTAAACATATTTTTAAGGGCCCTATAATACCTTCAACAGTACCTTTATGCATGTTTGAAATTTATCTCCTAGAATATACCTTCAACATCCCCTTAAATTTATAGCAATGCCCTTCAAATTATCTCATAGGATATGCCTTCAAGGGCCTTGTAATACCTTCATGGGTAACTTGAAGGTATCTCCTAAGAACTACCTTGAAGGGAAAATCCACTCTTTTTCATGTTTAAAAGGTATCTCCTAAGAGATACCTTGAAGGAAAAACAATATGAACATTAAAAAATCATTATTAACTAAGGACAAAGAAATAGTCATGGCATATTTTATTAAGTACTTCTAATATACATATTTGCACATAATTTTGAGGCAGACTAATATTAAACAAAGAAAATAAAATTTATAGTTATGAATTCACAATAAAATATTTCAAAATTAATTAAAAACTTTCAATGGGAAAATATCCTTTATATAAATGAATAAATAACATATATACAAGTAAAAATTACTAAAAAATAATGTACCATATACATAGATCACAACTACACAAAATAGGTTAAAGATTTCAAATAAACATTTTTAATTTTCATAGCCTTTCTCAAACAAATTAATCTCCATTTGATCAAAAATCCAAATTCATTACTTTATATCAAAGATAATATCTCAACATATCTACTTAAATATTATAAAACAAGTGTCATCTCAAATATCTCTATTAAAATATATATCCCATGGAATTGATAAATATTAAAGCTAAAAATGTTACATCATAATTCCCTTCTATTCATTAATCTGTTAAATCTAGATTCTCTAGTTAATGATTGGTTATTTATTATGTTAAATGGTTGGATTAGTATTTTGGATAGTATTTATTATTTATGATCATAATCATTAAATTATTATTACCTATTTATATTCTATTATGATACATTATGATCTTGATTATTTAGTTTGTTCACTTACAACAGTTTATTATGATTATTTTGTGATATGATATAACTACTATTTATTATAATGAGGTGGATGCAAGATGGATTCCAACGTCCCAACCATGACCTAGGGAGGGTATCATATAAGAGGATGAATGAGATGGATGTGAGTGGGTAATGAGAGAATGAAGCTAAAACCCTCCACACACGACTTAGTAGTATATGTGTGTTTATGATTGGTTAATATTTATGGTTTCCAACATGCATTAGGTTACTAATTTATTTCCTTGATTTATAATGTTGATTATCAATATTTCATATTGTTTAATATTTTCATGAAGTGTTTGGAATGTGCTTGATTATTATAACATTTTTTTTAATTATAATTCATGTATATCATTATCAAAATTTTTGCATTAATGTCTTAACACTAATTTGAGCTTGAGACTAGTATTATTTTATTTGAATATCATATGTGGCATGGCTTATGTTTTAAATGAACAAAAAAATTTAAATATTTGATATTTTAGAATTGGAAGTTTTGATCATAAATGAAAAATGTGTTGCATATATGCATATATTCAATAATTAGTTAAAATGGTTGATGTATTATGTTAAAGGGTAGGTTAGGAGGTTAATAACTAACCTTAGACCATGTTCAAATTAATAAAGGTTATAGTGTTTAAAAAAAAGGTATGATGATTTTTTTAGGCCAAATGCAATCTTATAAATATAATGTTAATATGATTATTTGATTTGGTATATGTTGGGAATCTAGGGTTTCAAACTAACTGGTTTCTAGATTCCCAACATATTCATAGCCATTATTTGGAATCACCATGGAATTTTTGGAGTTTCATGTTTTTATATGGTTTTATTTTTATCATTTAATTGGACTGTAGATAGGTTTTATGAACTACCATGCTAAAATTTTAAGAAAAATAATGCAGAACTAGAGATTTGTTAGCAAAAACCCAATTTTATGGAGTTTTTCTAGGGGTTTTGGCATGTAAAATTAGAAGTAGATGGAGATTTATGGATGAAGATAGTTTGGATAAGATATAATGTGGACAAGGAGAGCTTGGAAAAGAATATTTTTTATATTTTCACTCCCTGGTTAGCATTTTTAAGTAGCATCTATTGAAAATTATATTCTAATTTGATCTTTTGAAATGATTTGTGAAATACTCTAGGTTATGTGTTGGTTGTTAAAAATAGGTTCTTGATATATATATATATATATATATATATATATATATATATATATATATATATATATATATATATATATAAAGTGGGTTATATGTGGCTGATCCTAAGGATGGGTATGGCCCAACTATATGGCTGAACACATGTAAACCCCACCATTCATAAACAATTGTGTGCATTTTATTATTTTGGATATATATATGGAACTATGGTTGCATTTTTTATTATTAAAAGTAAATGAAGGTAAATGGGTTATTTTTTTTCTTGAATCCTTCATTATTACTTTTCATAGGTTATTTTGATGATATTTTAAATGGGTTGACTTTATTTCTACCCTAACAAATATTTGTTCTTAAACATATGTTTGTTGTTATATTTTTATGTGAAAATGGGTATTTAGGTGCTCTAGAAAAAGATATGTTGATTATAATATTTAATCAGTCTTGGTATAACTTCTAACTTGTTTACAAAATATATAATATAAATGGGGTTTATTTGTAAATAACCTTGGGGAAGGGTTTGACCCATCTACAGGGTCAAGTACAAACAAACCAAAACCCTACTAATTATGGTTGAGTGTATTGTATATTCTAAAGACTAAAAAATATTTAGAGTTCTTTTTTATATTTATATGTTTTTGACATAGAATAAAAGGAACAAGTGAAAACTTGTATTTTGTTAAAACTAGGTTTAGAATTTATTGAGTGGACTCAGAAAAAGAATTACATAGAAAATAAATAGAGGTCAATCTTGTAGCTTTGTATTGGTGATTTTTGTTTACATAAATGATTGGATGTTTTTAATATAGGATTTTTTTGGAAATGAGTTTTAGGCTAAGTGTTATTGATAGATTTAGTCTTATCAATCAATAGTAAGTCAGTCTTAAATGTTCTAGTTTAGTTTGAATATTTATACAATGGTTACATGACTACAATTTTGTTAAAATAAAATGTATTTTTGAATTGATATCTTTTGATTTCAATATCAGCTAGAGGATTGACTTAATTTACTTAAGTCAAACCTATAACTATTACATATATTTTTTGAGATGTTTGGTATTGTGTTTCAATAGACAGTTATATGGGAACATAATTTTTTTGATTGATGTCTTAAAATATTTGAATGAATATTTTACACCTATAGGCTTTGAATGAATATAGAGTTGATTTATATATAATAAGTTAAGGCTATACATTAACTAATGTTTTACTGGGATTATATATTATTTATTTGCATATATGTCTTACCTCAAAACACATTTATTTTTAAAGTACTTTTCATAATGCTTGTATCATGGTATTACAGATACAGTTTGAATACTTAAATAAGAAAAATACAGTTTCAAATTTATATATAGGTTATGTTATATTAATTGACTATTATGTAATTATTATGAGAAACAAATAATTTCTATATGTACTTGATTAGTATTTTTATGAATAATCCTAACTTTGTGAAAGTTGGATTCTTAATTAAAAGACCATTATTTTTAATGGTGGAATAATTGATAATTATTGTTGTTCATAATTTATGGATAAATTAGCTATTTTATTGTAAAAAGTCATATTTTAAGTTAGTTGGTTGATTTATATAATTTAATTGTATGCAATTAAATATATGGTATTAAATTATTTCCACGTATTATTATGTGCGGTGAAATTTTATATAAAAAAATATTATTTGAATCTCTTGATTTTAACATTATTTATATATAAATGAATCTAGTATTAATGACTTTAATAAATAAGGTGAGATGGATTTAACTACATACTTAGTGCCACTAATAGACAAATTGAAGTTATTTCAATGAGTTATGTGTATGAATTTGACTGATCTTGAGATCTAAAAAACTATATAAAAATGTTGTCCAAAGTAATGTTTATAGTTTGAAAATTATCAATTCACCTATTTGATTTAGTTTATATGTATTTAATAATATCATGTTAGAAAATATTAATTTATGATATGTTGCATGTAATAGTTATCCTATAGCACATGGGTTTATAGTTGAATATTTCAATTTCTGCATTATCACTATCAACCCATCCATGAAAGGAGGGTCATTCCTTTATTTGGAGATTGTGTGGGGGATCAATGGTCCATGGTTGGTATGAAAAATCACTCAAATTATACTCTCCCCCTTCCAATAGTCAACTTATAGAGGCTTTACTCAGGATTACATGTGGATATTAATGAGTTCATTTAGACTTATATGTTCTATAGAACATTGTATAATTGTAATCTAATATTCGGATATGTATTATTATATACTTATACTAATTGACATTAATTTTATAAAAATAAAATTTAACTATTTATATATATACCTATTGTGATATTTAAACCATTAATGGATAATTTATTAATTTGGGTAATTCATTACTATTTTATGTTTTAATTGAGAAATCAAATAAGTATATTTATATAGTGATCATTAGCTAAATGAATCATATGGTTAACTATTGGTTAATAGATTAGTTTTCATAAATGATGCATTTAGTTAAATATCATTATGATTGTAATCAGTCAAAGTAATGTGTTATTTAGCTAAAAAATAATAATTAACCTAATTCTAGTTAACCCTTAGGGGTTGTTACATTTTAATATCAGAGTCAAGGCTCAAACTCTTAGACTTATTGAGTCCACTAATGTATTATTATTATTATATTATGAATAATAATGTCACATCAGAGGATATCTGATGAGGTTACATCTAATCTCAATAATGTTAACCCTCCAGTTGACCCTATTCAGTTTTCTATTAAATAAACTATAAAGCTTGAGTAGATTCTCATAGCCGTGAATGAGACTAGGGACCATCTAGCTACCCTTGAATAAGAATTTCATGTCCATGCAGAGGAAAATAATTAGAATTAACCTAAATATCATCTTACTAAGAAATAAGTTCCTCAGGAACCTAGACAAGAGGAGGTGCCTCAAGATGTGAGAGCATGTGTAGTTGTAGAGCTTGCATAAGATATGAAGAAAGTCAATCCACCCAAAGTTAAATATAATAATTTTTTAATATGGATTATAACTATGGTTAATTGAGATGGATAAGTATTTCAATATATAAAATTACTCTAAAGTTACAAACATAGTTTGGAGAGCTTATTAGTTAGCTAGTGAAGCAACCACTTGGTGGGTAAATAAGAAATTAGAGATGAATCTTGACTCAACTACTAACATGTGAGAATAATTTGTGACCTTGTTTAGATCATGATGATTTTCACAGCTTTATTTTTATTATAAGTTGATATATTTACAAAATTTTAATTAAGGAGACCTTTTAGTGAATGAATACTAGGATTAATTCACCAATCTCCTAAAGTATGTTCCTTAGTATTAGGTAAGAAAGAGGTTTTTCATCAATAAATTCATTATGGAATTAAAACCCAAAATTATATGAGAGTTGGATGTACATGGGACATCTATTATGGATCAAGTCTTTAAAAAGGTAGTAAAACAAGAGCCAAAACTCAAGTAACCTTTTCAAGTCAGAGGGAAATTCAATAAAATTTTTGGAGTTCCTAAAATGACTTTTAGAAATAAGAATTGGAAAAGGAGAGGAAAATATAAAAATAAATTTAAGAATTAAAATGTAAATTTTAGAAGTGATTTAGGGAATAGGAAACTAGGAAATGGTTTCAAGGTAGGTTTCAATGGAAATAAACAATCTAATTGGAAAGGACCACCTAGTGGATTCTTTATTTGTGGAAGTGATCATTATGCTAAGGAATGTACTCATGGGAAATAGATGGTAATAATAAGGGTTATGCTATATAACAAGGAAATTTATAGTAGAGATTTCATGCAACTATTGATAACCATCAAGCTAATTTTTAGGCTTCTCCTATTGAGTTATTAGGTAATTTATTTTGTCACCTAATTTTAATTCTAATTGACATAGCAGATAATGAATGTTTTATTTCTCCTAAAATTATTAAGAAGTTATCTATAAAAGTTAGAATTATGACAAATGCATGGTTAGTTTAATAGGGGAATGAATATAAGGTTAAGTTAAATAAATGTTTGGTCAAAGTTGAGATCAAACTACCAAAATTCACTACATTAGTATATCTATTTTTAGCATTATTAGGATCATATGATGTGATCCTAGAAGTAAACTGGTTAGCTCAACATAAAGCTAAGATAAATTGTTTTCTTAAAAAGGTTAAATGTCTAGATGATTTGGGGAAGCAAACCCAAATCTAGGGATAAAAAATGGAGCTAAAACTTAGACAAATTTTAAAAATTAAACTAAATAAAACACAAATAAAAGGGTGTAAATCATTTATTGTTAAGATAAATGAGATGAAGGAATCAAATAAACCTTCCATCAAATATTTTCTTTTTCTTCAAGATTTTTGAGATGTTTTTTATAAAGAATTGTGGTGTTTACCCCTTAAGAGAGAGTTTGATTTATTAAATGGCATCATTTTAGGGTCTAAATTATAGTCTAAATCCCCCTATATAATGATGACAATCGAATTGGTAAAATTAAAGGCTTAACTACAAAATTTGTTGTCTAAAGGGATGATTTGACCAAGTGTGTCACTATGGGGAGCAATAGTTGTGTTCATTAAAAATAAGGATGGAAACCTTCACCTATGTATTGACTACATGATGTTAAACAAGACAATGATAAAAAAATAGGTATCATTTACCCTACATTAATGATCTTTTTGATCAAAAGTGTGGAGCATCTATTTTCTCAAAGTTTGATCTTTGAGTAGGATATCATTAGTTAAGCATTCATGAGGAAGACATTTTGAAAAAAAAAGGACTCATTATGGGCACTATGAGTTCACAATTCTTCCTTTTAGGCTAAATAATGTACCAACAACATTTATGAATCTCATAAATAGTGTGTTTAGGGATTATCTATATTTTTTTGTGGTGTTCTCTCTAGATAATATACTCATCTATTCACAATCCTAAGAGAAGAATCTAGAACATTTGAAGTTAGTTCTGTAATGGTTGTAGAAACATAAACTTTTTGGGAAGTTGTCAAAGTGTGCCATCTTTTAAAAAAAGGTACAATACCTTGGGCATATTATATCTACAAAAGGAATAACCATGGATCCCTTAAATATTAAATCCATTATGTAATGTTTGGCACCTATAAATGTCCATGATGTTAGGATTTTTATGGGTTTGGATGGATACTATAGGAAGTTTGTGAAAAAATTTTCCAACTACCTCTTTTCAATAGAAAAATTAGAAATTTGTGTGGTCAAGAAAGTACTAGGAAGTTTTCTAGGAGTTGAAAATAATGCTTACCTTGGCACTAGTGTTGAGATTTCCTAATCTAAATGACCAATTCTTGGTAATAAATGATGATTTAGGAAATGGTCTTAGAGGACTTCTCATGCAAGAAGGTTTTGTTGTAGTTTATAAATCTAAAAATTTGAAGTTGTATGAGATAAATTATGCCCCACATGATATGGAATTAGATGCAATAGTTCATACCTTGTAAGTTTGGAGGCACTATCTTTTAGGGAAACTATTTGATTTCAATACTAATAACTTTGGATTCAAGTATATATTCACCCAACCTAACCTAAATGCACATCCGAGATGATGGTTAGAGTTCTTGTCAGATTATTATTTTTACATTAAATACATAAAAGGAAAAGAAAATAGGGTTATAAGTGCCTTTAGTCATAGAAGGTATATATAATATTTGGCTACTATCAGGAGTACCTTTCATAATCAAATATTTGAATTCTCTCTAGGAGATGAATTTTATGAATAGGTAAATTTGGAATTGGCTCAAAATTCTCAAGATCCTAATTATGATGGATTCAATTTTGATGATGATGGTTTTATTAGGGATAAAGTAAGGATTTATATACGAAATAAGGAGAATTTGGGGAGTGTAGTACTCAAGTAGCTACATAATTATCCTTATTTAGGTCATCTAGGTGTGACTAAGCTCTTGATAAAACTAATTTTGTTATACTTCTAGAAAGGCATTAAAAAGTATGCAACATATTTTATTTCATGATGTTTAGAATGTTAACAAGTTAAGGATAAGCATGTGAATCATTTTGGGTTGATATACCCACTTACCATACTATAATAAAAGTGGTAGGTCATTAGCATGGAATTTATTCAAGATTCGTCAATGTTTTAGAACTAACATGACATGATTTTGGTGGTTATTGATAAACTCAGTAAGGTAGATCACTTCATTCCTGATAATATTTCAAATGATGAACTTATTATTGTGAAGATATTCATGAAATAAGTGTATAAATTGCATGTTTTTTTTGAAAATATTATTTATGATAGGGACCCAAAAATGAATTCTAGATTTTGGTTGACTCTCAATTCAGTTCTGAGTACACAGTTGAACTTTAGTACAATGTACCATCTAGAAATTAATGGACAAATAGAGAGGCCAAATAAAGTTTTAAAATATCTCCTAAGAATGTATTGCATGGACTATTAGTACATATGGGAAGAGTATCTTCCAGTGGTTGAGTTTGCCTATAAAAAGTCACAAAAATCAACTCTAAAAATGGCTTTATTTGAGGCATTATATGGAAGAAGGTAGAGAAAACAAATCAATTTGGACATGTTAGAAAACATGATAGTCTTTGGTCTAGATATGCTTCTAGAAATAGAAGAGAAAGTTAAGTTGATAAAGAAAAGGTTATTTAAATCCAATGATAGACAGAAGAGCTATGCTGATCTAAAAATAATAGTAAGGTAGTTTTATATAAGAGATAGAGTATTTATATAGGTTAAACAAAAAAAGATCGATTAAATTTGGAAAATTAGATAAGTTATCTCCTAGATATGTGGGACCCTTCAAGGTCTTAGACATTGTGAATCTTGTGGTGTACAGGCTTGATTTGCCACTAGTTTTAGCACTCATGCATAATATTTTTCATGTGTCCTATCTTAAAAAGTATGTTGTTGATTGTTCTCATGTGTTGGATTGGAAGATTTACAATTTTTATATCCTGGAGTGGTCATAGTAGAACTAGTAAAAATAATTAACACTCACAAACTTAGTTTGCATAAAAGGGAAGTGTCATAAGGCAAGGTCTAGTGGGACCAATATTATGAAGATACTGCCACTTAAGAAGATTATGAAGAGTTTTGTAAGTTGTTTCCATATTTTTTTTCTTAATATTTTTTGGATATAATTTTTTATTTTTTACGAAACACTATTTTATTTCATTTTTTTTTGAAATAATTGTCCTCAATATAATGACTAGCTTTAAGGGGAAGGATGTTACATCCTAATTCTCCTCTAGATTCAT
>JARHVA010003013.1:905000-927500 GCA_037957365.1 Torreya grandis | reverse complement strand
CTATTGTGATATTTAAACTAGTAGTGGTTGATTTATTAATTTGGGTAATTTAGTACTATTCTATGTTTTACATGTGAAATAAAATAAGTATATTTATATACAGATCATTATCTAAGTTAATCATATGGTAAACCTATTGGTTAATATATTAGTTTTCATAAATTATGCATTTAGTTAAATATCATTCATACTATAATCAGTTAAAGTAATTTGTTATTGAGTTAATTATTTTAACCTAATTCTATTTAAACCTAAGGGCTTGTTATAAAAATCTCATAAAAATTATTTTAATTGAAGGCCACACCTTTTTTATCTTACTCCACATGTATGCAAGCATTATTTGTCAATATCCAGTAGTGAGTTGAATATGGTCTTATCTATTGATTTTTTCTCTTGATTTATAACTAGACTTACTTTCATCTCATACAAAATATGGATATATTTTTTCTCATGTTTCTAGACCTTGGGTTTAGTTCTTGTTATTATTTTACCCACTTTTTGTCCTTAGTCATTCTCACCACTGTCAAGCTAAGGGCACTAGAGGCTTATACTAGTGTGACGATCTTCAATTGACTGTACTCTTTATTGGAAGTATATGTTACCAAAAAATTCAATTTATTTTCATCCTCCTTTATATAATTGAACAATTTAGTCATGACAATTAATTATGGAGTATCCTCCTTTCTCATTGTCTCAATGCTTTACAATTTGTTGTATAATCTTGAGGCAATTTTCTGAACACTAACATATATTTCCATTGGCACCTAAATAAATTTTTGTTGATGAAATACTCATTTTAATTCATCTCTTAGTTATTGGTTATCCATCTCAATGTTTTTCATGAAGTTCTTGAATATTTCCACATGTGCATCAATGAAGGTATAGGGGTATTCACTCTAGGGAGCTTGGCATAACTATTTTGAGAGAGAGAATACATCTTCCCTTGGTTCTAAGAGTATACCCTCACTATATTTATCTTGAATTTTCCTCTTTTTAACTCAATGAATTGAACCTATTGTCCTTTCAAGTATTGAGCTTATTGTTGGCAATCCAAATATGGTCAGTTATGAGGTTTCGGTTCCATGAATCCATAGTGTTTTTTCCCAATTATGAATTTTTAAACCATGTGTTCCTAAAGCTACCTAGGCAACTTGAATAGTGGATGAAATATCAATTTGGATCCAATTAGGTATTGTAGGAAAGATGATCCTTTGTTAATCATTTAGATAAATTTTAGGCAATGGATGTACCACATTAATGACTTCTTAGGGTGGCACAATTGGGGTTTGAATTGGGTTAAAAATTGGTAATGACATACAAAATTTGGTGTTATATGCATCTAAGGTTATATATGAACCAAAAATGGATTGAATAGGTGAAAATTTGAATGTTGGCTTTCTTATAGAAATAACTTAGGTGTTAGTGGAAGTGGTGACTAGTGGAACTAACTGGAGCAACAGGGCCTTGGTTTTATTCAATGAGAGTTGTGATAAATTAGAAATTATATCTTCAAAACTTGGAGAAGGAGGTGAAAAAATAGGTACAACCCCATAAATACTAGAACTATCAATAATAAAAACATTTAGAGAGGGCATGATACCACCAAAATAAAATTGAGTTGGACAAATAGTGACTGGGGTTGATAATACATGAGAAGAAGTAAATATAGAAATAAATACACTATAATAATTGATGGGAACAATATTAGTCATTAAAGTAATAGGGATATTAATAATGTTGGAAGAAATAGGATAAATAGTAATAATAGCAATATCAGGCAAAGAGGTAATTATCTACAGTAGTCTTCTTCTGGTCTTAAGATCAAGGAGATCATGTGGTTACTCCTCCATCGATGGTGATTTAACCTTTAATTGTTTCATGCTCAGCACCTTATCCTTTTTTAACTCTTCCCTTTCTTTTAAAGAGTAATCCACTAGGGTTATTACTTCTAATTATTTCTACATAGGTTGAGGGATAAGTGTGTTACCTTTTATATGATCTAGAGGGGAGTTTATAGCACTTAATGATATAAATGACTTATAAGGTTATTTTTATAACTCTATATCTCCTCCTTTCTCTAAATCTAGTTCTATTTCAATATCCCATTTTTCAATATCCATTTCTTCAATGTATTCTTGGGTGTTTTTTCTTATGTAGTTGCATAAGAGGTACCTAAATCCTAAATGTTATTCCTTTCTTCATCACTAGGATCTTGATCAAATATTGATGGTGTTAAGGTTTCTTCTGATTCTCCTTGATACTCAACTATATCAATATCTATTTGTCCTGCTTGATGGGGTTGGGCAGTTGAATCTTGCCAAAAATCATAAGGCATCTATTAAAGAGTATAAGGTACATAAAAATTGACATCATCAATTATGAGAGTAGGGTTTATTTGAATAATTATAAGTACTTTCTTAGTCAACCCATCTAATAATGATCTCTCAAGTACCACCTAGTAATCTTTTTCATTCCAAAAGATAACATCATGTTCATAATGGACATGTATGTAATGGATGCCTAACCCTATTAAATGCCTCTAGACTTTGTTTGATGGATCCCAATATCTATGAGGATAAGTGAGAAGTTCTTATTTTTATCTCAATATAGTATTGGTTACAAATTGCATTCTATCATAATACATCATTAGACCTATGATCACTGATTTCCCAAAGACTGCCCCTTTCTTCTTCTCTTTTAGGTCATATTTAATGTTGTGCCAAATCTGGTATGTGATTTCATGTTCTGTAATTTTGTCTAGAATAAATTTGGATAAAAAATAGGGTTGACATTTTTTCCCTCTATCATTATTACTATTTAATAAAGGTAAAAAAAATTATCACCATTAAAGTGTCTTCTTGATGTAATATGAGATTCAGGGCATTGGTTATTAATGAATTTCTTATCATACTTGTGTGTACACTTATACTATTTGGAATAAATGTTTATGATAATAATAAATGTATATGAATGAGAAAGAATCACATACCTTTTTTTTATAATGTCTATAAGAAGAATCCAAAGTTATCCTTTGGTTTTGTGAACTTTTCCTAACACTACATCCATGCAATAGGACATCATGTAAAAACTAACACTGGGTAGCCTCTTATCTATGTGTTCTATTTTCTCATGGATTAAGACACTTGTAATCTCTCATAATTATATGGTGATTTGGTAGGTAAATAAGATGTCAATTAACATAATTCAATCTAGGGAAACATAACAGATATAAGGATACCCATACAATTCATTCAATAATGCCATCCTAATCCTAATCCCCATCTAAACCATTTAATTAGAATTGGTCTATTTTTATTAAAAATTACCTTATCCATAGGTTTAATACATTTTTATAGTGTGTCTATATTCATGTTCTCCTTTTTCCAAGTTACCATTATGTGCCCATCATATGAAGCCTCTGCATCTTTTAAGAGCTACAAGTATCTGGTGAAAGCCTCTCCAAAGAGACATGCAAGTATTGTAGTTTTTCCTATTAGGTATATAAAAAATTTATCTACTATGTGTACATAAAATAATAAATATATAATAATGTTAACATGGGGCATTAATTCTATTTTATCCATAACAAAATGTAGTTTTTTTTCATTTAAGAAGAATTAAATTTAGTATCAGTCATTATTTCTAAAGATTTAAATCTTTATCATCTATTACAAAATTAGTGTTTTTGATAACATCCCAAAGACTATTTTAATATTTTTAATTAACCTCAAATATCTTAGGTTATAAGATGGTGTCCTTATACTCTTATACTCTATTTAATCTTTAATGGATAATTTAGACAATAGGGGGTGTGCCTTAGATGATTAGATGAGGATATCATGACTTCAAGTGTTATGCATGTGAGATTTTAACTTGAATTAACTTGGTAATTGACTTTAATTATCTTCTCATATAGACACAATAAACAAATAGGTCTTTGAAAATTTTAGTAGCTTGAGTTTGATATGAAATTGATAATTTAGGATGTGTCAATGTCTGACAATTATATTCAGGGAGATTAGTTGTCTTAATGTAGTTCATGAAAAATTAATTCATAGCACACCAAATCTACTATTGAGTTTAATTTATATTTTATCAATAATCTTGGTTGTTATATATATGTATTACCACTTTACATAGTCATAATGCTTAGTCATAAATATCAGATAGGTGTCACCTACTCATACCTTAATACTTTGTCCACCTTCTTATTATTCATCAACACTTAGAATTCACTCAAGAATTTATTTGGTAATTTTTACTCTTTGTTAAAAAACAAAATGTAAGGGTATCTATAAACCCTAAACCTTAAACCTGAAGACCAAGTTAAAATACTCAAATCTAGAAGGTTAAAACCTTATGCATAAATTACAAAGGTGAAAAATGTGAAGGGATTAATTGCTAAAGATCATTTTGAAATATGTGAAATGTGAAGATTAATATTTTAGATGTAACATCCAAATAAAAATTCATAATAATTGGAATACTAAAGTGTAAAAATTGGTACATAAAATCTGAGACTGATTCACAAAACTTGAACTATGAAGTGTAAATAGCAAACAATGGAATGGCAAAGATCAAAATACTACAAAGGCATAAGACTTAGAATTTTTTTAGAAAAAATTAGTAATTTGTTCCCATAAAATATATAAAGTAAAACCCTAAAATATATAACAAAATAATAGTATAGGTTTTACACACATGAACATTTGTAACTTCTAGGACTAAAACAAAACATCTTTTATATCAACACATTAGAGTAACACTGTAGTCATATAAAATGCAAAAATTGGTAACTTGCGCATGGATAATGATGCCCAACCCATAGGTCCCTCTTTATTTTTCTCATGACCCTCTTAGGCTTGTTTTCACTGATTCCTAATCATCCATAGCCTTTCAAACTTGATCCCAACTAAGCCAGGACTCTCTCTTGATGACCAATCCATCCCCCTATGTCCCATCTACTTAGGACAATAGCACCGCACTAGGAATATAGTGCTAATTAGACTCTTATTTGATTTTGGTTTTGTTGTTTAATATCATTTATTACCCCAATGGTCATTTCCTTTTAGTTTCCCATCCTTATCCCTATCAGCCTAACGTAACTTCAATCCATGACCAATAGATCCCTATAAATCCCATTCAAAGATCATTTAGAAAGGGTTGGAAAATATCACAAATCAATCAAGAATATAATAAAGACTACTCAATCACATTACCTTATTCTCTACATACAACCATCCAATACTATTTCTAACATATTCAAATCCTTATACTAGTCCCTAGTCATCTCAAACACACATAGTTTACAATTTCTTTACATTATCATATCACAATTACACCAAGAACTTTTAAAGGTAGAATTACATATGGTTTAATCCCTCTCCAAAGTATTGGTATGTAGACAACATGCCCACACATGGGGTGTGAAGAACATCTAGTGCATCCTACACACACTAACCCCCCCTCTTATTTGAAGTTATTTAAAGTATAATGGAAGATAGGGTAGAAAATAAAATTTCTCTATAAGGATCTCTATAGACTTATGACTATCCAAACTTCAAAGATAGGGTCACACAAACCTATCGAACAAAACCTAGAAAGCTCAGATCTTTAGGGCAATAGAGATAGAGGTGGAGTATAGCATTAATGCCACTCATATCTAGTTCTAGCATTCATATCCAATAAAAATAATAAGTTAAGATCTCAATTTATGATATTCTCCTAGTCCTACATAGTCAATATCATCCTCTATCTTATTCAAATCAACATAGTTTTAACCTAAGTTTGATTTCTCTCTATTTACTTACTATTTTTGAAAAGTCTAAACAACAATCAAAATTAAAAAATTATTTAGTTATGGAATAATTATTGAATGATTTTACTACTTAGACCCTTTAACTAAATTAGGAATAAAACCCAAATTATTCCCAAAATTGTTAAATCATTTCTTTCATTTGTGCATAGAAACCCTAGGAACCCTAGGGTAAAATTCCTATTGATTTTTATAATAAATTTATAAATTTTTACTTGAATATTTAAATCATAAATTCATTTCAAATTTTAAATTTTAGTAGTAAATTTTAAAATAATTTTCTCTCAAACCCTAGTTGCTCATATTAGCTCCCAGTATTTTTCTATTAATTTTCCAACAATTTTCTAAATTTTTACTAGCATATTAAAATCAAAAATTCCCTTCAAAATTCAAAAGAATATAGTTATTTCAAAAAAATATTTTTCTCAAAACTATAGTTATACATACTAGGTCCTATTCAATCAAGCATTTTCCAATAATTTTCTAAAATTTATGTCGCATATTAAAATCAAAAAATCCATTCAAAATTCAATAGTAATTTCAAAAAAAAAAATCTCAAAACCCTAGTTACACATACTAGGTCCTATTCAAACAAGAAATTTCCAATATTTTTTTGAAATTTTAGTTGCATATTAAAATAAAAAAATCCAATTTCATTTTCAAAATTCCATAGTATTTTGCAAAATTATCATTATCAAAACCCTAGTTGCATGTACTAGCTCCTATTCGCTTCTTGAGGTATCACCTTACATGCTTGTGAACTTCATTTAAAAAATGGGTTTCACTTATCTACAATTATTTATTTCATTTATTACACAAAAAAAGGAAACCATCATTGGTCTTATCATGTACATGAATGATGAAGTTTCTCATATGTTAATACAAAGCTTTATTCTTTGTATTTCATGATTATGTTTCATAATATGGGATGATGTTAAGGAACGTTATTATTAAACATGTTAGGAAATATCTTGCATTACCCCCCTTGGATCCTCTATCCCATGTTGACTCATGTTTCATGGTCTATTTCACTCTTCCCCAAGTCACTACCCATTACCAAAGATCCTAGTTGACACCTTATTTGTTGCATGTATAGATTTATAGAAGAAATTGGATAAACTATAGGTTTAGGGTATTATTTAGATTATAGAAACACCAACACCAACTCCACCACTTCCACTGAAGCAATCAAATACCAAATTCAAACATCCCAAAGGAGAATCCACATCTCTACCACCAGAACAACCTTCAGCTCACCTTCGACAGGATGACACCATGTACACAACATATACAACATATGATGATACTTATGATGATGGTATTGAAGCATTTGATGATGGATATGATCCCTTCCTCCATCTTAATCCCCATCAAAATCCATCCTTCAACCCTTAACCCCCTCTAACCTAGTCTTTTATGTCATTATGTACATATTATGCATATACTTATACATAGTTTCTTTGTTTATTTGTACATAGTTTCTTATGCTTGATTGTACATAATTTCCCTATGATTGATGATACATAGCTCAAATATTCTCAAAATACCAAAAATAATATAAAATTTCAAAATACCAAAAACATTCAAATATTTCAAAATATAAAAACATCAAATAATTAATAAAAACACCAAAAATATTGATTGTATGCTTCATCCATGCTTTACATTTCTAGTATCATACTAGACTTACATTTGTTGTTCAATGCTATTATTTGTCAATTTATATACATTACCATGCTTCACTTGATCTCCTTTGATTGTGTGTAGTGACATTCAGATCCTTGATTGCTTCACTCTAACTAATGAAGGGGCATCCTACTTCTACATCAAGACATACATTGATATACATACCCACTGGAGGAATATTATACGTGACTACACCATCCAAGTTATGTCAGTCCTACACCACACACTCTAGTTATCATGTTGGTGTACATTATTTACTAGCTTACATAGATTACTCTATCAAAATTCACTAGTATTTAGCACTTGTGTATTTCTTTGAATATACCTAGTATTGTACTCACATATATTTCATAATTTCATACTCTTAATTTGATTAGTTAGATGTGATTATATTTTCCAGTCTTTACATGTTTTATTTTCTTGCTTAGCGTAGTTTGATGTGTTTTCATTCCCAATTCTTGTTTGTCTCTTGTGTGTGCCTTATCACATTTTCCAATGTCTTTTAATTTTATATCTTATGTGTGACTTAGGAAATTTTCCAATGTCCTTTTCTTATTTTCATGTGTGTGCCTTTAGACATTTACCAATATCCCTTGTCTATACTCTTCTATTTGATTGTGGCTTTCATGCTAACTTACTTGTTTCAACTGTATGTGTATGTGGCATTTGAACATGCCTTATATACTTGCTTTCCAATTTGATTGACGTGTGTCCATGTCCCTTGTTTGCTTGACCCCTTGTACATTTCTTGATTTTTGCCTTGTGTTCTTTTTGCTTGATTACTTTTGATTTTTTTTAATGTCATGATTCAAATCATGCATTTATCTTTCTCTCTTAGATGCCATGATGGACATCATGCTCCATCCCTCTAACTAACAACTAACTAGACTTTCATTTCTAGTTCAGTATATTTCACATGTTCTTACATTGTTATATCTATCTACGCATACCCCTATTGATCTAACAATCTCTCAATATAAACAATGTTATATCTTGAGATATCTTCGCAATTATCATTGATATATCATATGTTTTATAGAATAACACACTTATAGGGCTCTTTATTCTGAGGGTAGTCATTGTAGGGTCTCCATTCCTACCCTTAGAAGAGTGGGAAACAAGTAGGGGTTTTATCATAGATATTAGAGATCTTATCAACCAAAAAATCTAGTTTTAGAACACTCAGATAGCAACCAAACATCAAACTAGTTAGAATAAACTAGGTAGACTATCAAGAATCCAAAATACTCATTAGATTTAGCCCAAGACAATAGCACTAAGACTAGACTACAGCACTAGTGGTGTTATTGTCTATTTCCATCACTCCTGTCCAAACAATAGAAAAACCAAAATTTATAGAAGTAGGTAGAAAAGTAGGTTTAGCTATAGATTTGCATTATTAGACCAATTTAGAATTAGTAGTTTCAATACACATTTTGCTCAAATAATTTAGATATGGGGGCATCATGTAACGCATGATGGCTCTCACTTCTAATTTTAGATATAATAGTTGGTATAACTTCCAAATCAAAATACATTAATGATTACGGGAAATGTACATGGCACATTTGTTTCATTTCCTTACTAGTTCAACATTATCTATACATTCTCAATAGTTGTGTGCCTTATTCCATCTATAGGTGGTTGGAATCATTTCAAAGTGGATTTCATATAATCCTATCCTCCACATTCCTATGTTCTCAAGTGGCTTCGGCATAAGCTAGATTCCTTGTTTTGAAGTGGCTTTTGTATAAGCCTAATCTCCATTTTTTAGAGTGGCCAAGAATGGCTTAGTTTATAGCATACATTCAAATATCCATGCCAACATTTTTATATCATAGTGTATTCATGGTATTTAGAATCCATCTCATATGAAATACATTTCATACTGATATCAATTCATAGCTTCACTTCATGGGACAATGATGGATCCAAATGTCTAGCTAGCCTTTGTATTCTTGAGCCACCTATTCAAAGGGATTAGACACACAGTCCAAATATCAATAAGCACATACATGACCACTTACATTCACTTAGTGGGTGATGATCAAGCCAAAGGGATATCTTTTACATTCTTGAGTGATGTTTTGGGGAATTGAGAACTCAACTCCATTTACAATATTACTCTTGGTTCAGCACACATCTAACATTACTTAGCATCACAATAAGTTTTGTATTGGTCCATGTACCTGATGAGGTGTATTCATTCCTTTCTCTTCCTTTATTTCTTACCTAGGTTTTATAAGTTCTTATTTTAGATATAGCATATCTAGTAAGAACTGATCTACTCTTTGTTTTCACTTATAGATTTACACTTAATAGCATGCTCTCTCTATGCACAATCTAACATCACAACATCATCATGAGCTTCACCCTTGTAGGTAATTTCAAGTATGCTTTCTATTTTTTTAATTTATCCTAGTATTTCACTTTTTTTTATCACTAGAATAAAGGGAGGGCAAATTTAGTCATATAAAATGTAAAAATTGGTAACTTGAGCATGGATAATGACACCCAACCCATAAGTCCCTCTTTCTTGATCTCATGACCATCTTAGGCTTGTTTTCACTAATTCTCAATCATCCATAGCCTTCGTAACTTGATCTTATCTGATCTAGGACTCTCTCTTGATGACTAATCCATCCCCCTAGGTCCCATATACTCAAGACAATAGCACTACACTAGGACTATAACACCAATTCCACTTCTGTCCACTTTTGGCATTATTATCTAAGTTCATTTATAGTACTAATTGTCAATTCCTTCTAGTATTCCATCCTTATACTTGTCATCCTAATGTGATAAAATTTAATCCATGACCAATAGATCCCTATAAAAACCCATTCAAACATCATTTAGAAAGGGTTGACAAATATCATAAAGCAAGCAAGAATACAAATAAGACTACTCAAGCACATTTCCCTATTCTCTGCATACATTCATCCAATACTATTTCTATCATATTTGAATCCTTACACTAGTCCCTAGTCATCTCAAGCAAACCTAATTTAGCATTTCTTTGCATTCTCATATCATAATTCCACCAAGCACTTTCAAAGGGAGAACTATTGGTAAATAGGTAGCATGCCCACACATGGGGTGTGAAGAATGTCCAGTGCATCTTACACACACTAACCCCCCTATTATTTTAATTTGGTCAAAGTATAATGGAAGATAGGGTTTGAAGATAAAATCTACTCTAAAAGGAGCTATATAGACTTTCGACTACTAAAACTTTAGAGACAAGGTCACACGGACCTACTGAACAAAACCCAAAAAGCTCATATCCTCAAGATAATAGAAGAAAAGGTAGACTATATCTCTAGTACCACTCCTATCTAGTTTCAACACTCCTATTCAATCAAAAAATTAAGTTCAAATCTCATTTTATGATAGTCTCCTAGTCCTACATAGTTAATATCAGCCTCTATCTCTATTGGATCAACATAATTTTAAGCTAAGTTTGATTTCTCTCTATTTACTTGTTATTTTTAGAAAGTATAAACAATAATCAGAATTAAAAAATTAGTAGTTTAATTATGGAATAATTATTTATTGATTTTACTACTCAAACCTTTTAACTAAATTAGGAATAAAACCCCAATTATTCCCAAAATTGTTAAATCAAACACCAAAGATAGTTCTTGAGAACATGGAAGATCATTGAATGAGGTAAAACCTAAAAGGATATAACAATAGAAGTATATACTTATGGAAATGAATACCCTTAGTATATAACACTAAACATAACCACATTTTGATTGCTCAAAACATTGGAACATAATGTAGTAAATTATTTTTTTATAACACAGAATGTTATCTCATGGATAAAGGTGGGTGAATCTTATGTCAACAAAAAAGTTGGGTATGTTATCTAAAATAGTGCCTTCAAGGAGATACCTTTCAAACATGAATAAGGTCACCCTTTAAGGTATTACAAGGCCCTTCAAGGTATCACCTAGTAGTGTCTTCAAATATATCTTGAAGGGCCTTGTAATACTTTCAAGGGTACCCTTATGCATGTTTGAAAGTATCTCCTATGAGATACCTTTAGCATCCCCTTAAATGTACAAAAATTCATTTAGAGGTATCTATTATGATATTCCTTTAAGGGAATTTTAATACCTTCATGGGTAACTTTAAGGTATCTCCTAGGACATTCTATGAAGTAAAAATCCACTCTTATTTATGTTTGAAATGTATATCCTAAGAGATACCTTAAAGGCACCCTTGAAGGATTATAAGGCCCTTAAATTTATCACCTATTAATGCCTTCAAGGATATTCCTTAAAGAGAATTATAGTACCTTTAGGGGTATCTCCTAGGATACATGATACATGATATATGGGAATTATAGTACATTATAGTAACTATTAACCTTAACATAGTTAACTAAATAACAACATACATGATAGCTAACAACATTATCTCCATATTCATTTGAATAATAATATTAAGTCAACACAAGCTTCATTAATCATATTGATAAGTGATCTTCAAATATTATAGAGTTTCAAAGTTACAATACACTCACTCATATAAACTCTATCAATAATATCCAATTGAGAAACAATACTAAAAAGTACATTCTATGGGTATTTACACTTGTTCTTCCCTAAATAATTAGTTAAAAAATTAAATACACTCATGGTGATGTTCCAAAATTCATCAACACACTTGATTTGTAGCAACCAATTACATTAATTTCCTAAGGACCTAGGCCTTTCTACCCCTATATTCTCTCTTTAGTACTAGATCCTTATCACCAAGCACCTATATTCCCATGGTATAATGTTGTATTCATGATTGACTTATTTGATTTCATCCCTAAAAATCTATCCATAACCATTCTCTACTTTATATGTGTTTCCCAAGTCTTTCACTAAGTTTTGAGTCCTTCATTCTCAAGTTCTTTGTTTAACATGCATATTTATTCATTGAGACTTGTTCTTTCCATGCCATGAAATCCTATTCCATGGTTTTATATTCTTTGGTCTTCTATGTAGTGTCTCTCTACATTGGTTATTCTAAAAATTACTTAGCCAAAATTTGGGGCCCAACATAAACATGCAACCTTTTTGATATTGTTGATACCAACAGGTATCACCTAATAGTGCCTTCAAGGATATTATCTTGAAAAGGATGTGTTTGGGATCCAACATGTATTTCTTAGGAGATACCTTAAAGGTAACCTTAAGATATTACTAGGACATTCAAGGTATCACCTAGTATTTCCTTCAAGGAGATACCTTGAAGGATATTATAGTACATTCAAGGGTACCTTGAAGGTATCTCCTATGAGATACCTTTTAAACATGCATAAGGGTAACCTTTAGGATATTACAAGGCCCTTCAAGGTATCACCTAGTACTACCTTTAAAAATATCTTGAGGGGCCTTATAATACCTTCAAGGGTACTCTTATGCATGTTTGAAAGGTATCTCATAGGAGATACCTTAAAACTCTCAAATTCACCATAGAGGTTTAATTTATATACATGATCCCAAAATATAAGTAGCTAATCATTTTCCATGATTTTGGTAAAAAAACCCCCATTTTCCAATATCATTTTGTATACTATTAAAATACATGGTTGAATGTTGATTTAATTAGTTATTTTTCTCTACATGGCTATTCCACTCATATGCATATTTGAAAGGTATCTCTTAGGAGATACCTTTAAATTATGATGAAATGAGGATTGAAGTATGCAGTATATGATATTAAAAGCTTTTATTTTTTTGGGGTTAATATAAACAATTTCATTAAAAAAATGTGTAATACATTACTTTTTTAACATTTTTAGGTTTTAACATATCTGCATGCTTATGTTATGGTATAAATAAATATTTATCTCCTATATATAGGTATAAATTGGACCAATTTTATAAATACCATGATTAACAAATCTTATCATGTATTTTTCAAATGTCTAGGCTAAAAAATCATACATTAATTGCTTTATAATGTGGAGACTATGTTTCTCTCATAAATAATGGTAAGGTCATTGGGGAAGGAAGAATACACAAAGTTCCAAGTCTATATGTTGACTCTTTGGAATCCATAAATCTCATTTCGACATGCCACAATGAGAAAATACCTATTGAATGTGTATGTGTTAATATGACAAAAGATTTTGATCCGACTCTACCACTTCCTTTTCCTAAATATTTTGTAGATAATTTAGGGGATGTATTTGATAGTTTTAATATATGTATCACAATAATGATGAATCAAATCATAGATAATTTTTCTATAGAAAAATGACATGGAATAAGGAAAAAATAATTTTTATTTTAGTTATGCATATACAACCATTGCAACGAGAAACCCCTTACATGGATTCATTGGTTCGATATATTTATGATCCTACACATTTCATATCCTAAGAAATTAGATTATTGAGTAAAGGGTACATTTGTTGCACAAATGTACAACTCTTGCAAATGATGAAAAAAATACTTTTGGTTATGTTAAATTTAAACAACTAGGGGATATTTTTGGTTACATTCATGTCCCAATGGTATAAAATGAATTATGAATTTACATATGGAATTTTATACAACATGATGGGACTTTTAGTATTGAGGTAATTAAAACATCTATTATTATGTGGCCTTCCAACAAGATAGTGGACATTGAATGTAGATCAATCAATTTACCATACATGACACCAAAGGAAAAATAAAATGATTTTTTTTGAGTAGTGGTTAATGAAGTCATTCCTTACATGAAATTCCTAGAGAAAATGCATCCAAAAAAGCTAAGTCATGCCTACAAATGCTCAATACAAAAAAATAATTCATCCAAACACTTCACTCAAACAAGTGGAGTTTGATGCAAACATAGATAGTGAGATTACAAAAGTGTATGCAGAGGAATGTTTTACCAAAAAATATTTTCATTTAGGATTTTCATTTGAGATACTAAAATATATAAGGATAAATTTTATTGATTCTTCCATAATATATAGGAGCTAATGTGTCTTGGATTTCCTTTCTATTGGTTTGTTTAATAAAAATAAAACTACCATTGATTTTTAGGGTACTGAGATCTATTTAGAAGCTTGGCTTAAAATATATAGACTAATGAGAATTATATTTTTTGACATTCAAAATTTTCACAAAAATTGGTAATGAAATGCATTCCATATAGGGAGGTTTTAACAAAAGCTACAAAATAAGACAATGACAACTAAAGATTTGTTGGACCAATTGGTGGATGATTTTTCATGTTCCTTTAAGACTTACATGTCAATGTCATTCATGACAAGGTAGAACATCAAAAAACATTTGTGCCATAATGTACAAAATTCCTTTCATTTTGGTTTTCATAGTTATTATAAGCCATAATAAGTGTTTTTATCATAGTTGGGAGGTGTAAAAGTCATTAGAATTTGATCATTTTGGTTGAAAAGGGATTTTCTCACCCTTTTGGTAAGTTTGAAAATTTGAAATTCATAGATAGTGCCTAAGAAAATGATTGACATATTCTATCATATTTCAATAAGTAATTTATGAGGTGACACATCAATACACAACTAACATATATGAAATATTAGCTAATATCCTAGCAAAAATTCAATAACAAGTGGAGAAATAATTTTAATGATGTGACCATTTCCAAGTCTAATGACTTCATTGAGTGAAAAACATGTATCTAAGTTGGATTAGTCCTAATAGGAGACTTAATTGAGTAGGTCTAAGGAAAGAAAGTGTGCTTAAAAAAAGAGTTAGGTTTTAAAAATTTACACACTAGTGTATTTAAATAATTTAAACATGATTTAATAATTATATTTTCCTAAATTAATGTAATTTTTATATACTATTCATTAATGACTATGAAAGGGCTAGTAAGACTATGTAATAAAAGGCAAAATTGTGAAAAAGGTGCAGATTTGAACAAAGGCTACTAGATAGTTTAATAAATATGGTAGAAGATTGAATGGATAAGTGAAAAAATAAGTAAAGTGTTGATAGAGTTTTATGATATCAATGAGACCCTAAGAAACATGACTAATGCATTAGAAATCAGAAGATAGTCAAGAGAACCTTAAATTATGACTTACTGAAAGAGTAAAAGAACCATGTCAAAAGTTGACTAACACAGTAAGAGTAATCAATTTTGAATGATACAAGTGGAATTTTAGGTATTAGAGTTGGACTATGTAGATTAGTTTTTTGGGCTCTGCATCATTTTGGTATTAGAGTAGGAAGAGACTATGGATAAGGTATAATTGAGTTTATACATTATGTTGATATCATATGGAAAAATATTTTATTGATTGCATGTTGAATTTTGTTTGAAATATAGTTGTGAAGAAGCTAACAGAGATTGCATGAATGAAGTAAAGATGTTATAGGTGAATATTGAGGAGAGGTAGTAATATATTTGAAAGAAAAGTGAGAGGTGCCATAAACCTTAGAAAATAAGGATTGAAGAGAAGATCTATTAATAATCTCAAGAAATAAGCTCATAGGTGATATTGAGAGAGTCTTATAGGTAGGACAAGAGAATAAAACCCAAGTGAGGTCATGATGTGGAAAGGAAATAAAGACTTGTCAAGAAGGATAGGTCCAAATGAGGCTAAATAATTGATAGACAACTTGATTGAGATGAGGAAAGAGAGAGAAAAGAGGAAAAAGGGAAAGATGGAAAAGAGCCACCATAAAGAGAGGGTGCATGAAGATACCAAGAAAAGGATTGAGATGGAAAAATAGATAAGTGAGATGAGGTAGCAAATGGATGAGATGCTGACCAAGATAGATTAGTTGAGGGATATTATGAACCCACATCTTGGATGGGTCATAAAGAAGAAGCCAATAAAATGGCCAATAAATAAATGGATGGAGAAGAGAAGAAGACTAGTGGTGAAGATGAAAGAAAGGTAGCCTAAAGAGAGAAAAAAAGAGGCAAATCAGCCTCAAGTGATTATAACTAGTGATTTCTTTGAATGTTTATACACAGGTGAAGAATTGCACGAAAGATTGGAGGAGAATCTAAAAATACAAGGTATTCATTCCAATGTCATTTGTGATGAATATGTTGATATGATTGTAGAAGAGGATGATTTGTATGAGAGTACTTTGGAATTAATGAATTTTCTATCTGAAGGAAAGGAAGGTAAAACAATACCAAAGGTAGTAATGAACACATATAAGGTGGTAGTAGTAGAGAAGGAAGAAAAAGAACAAGTTAAACTAATTGAAGAGTTTACATGGTATCATATTGAGGTGTCTTTTTTGACACAAATGGGAGATGAAGGTGATGAGGATTATTATAAAGTAGAGGAGCAATAGATATGGTAGCATATCATGGAGGAGTCGGAGGATTTAAGTCTCATAGGAGACCAAAAAAGTATTATGTTAGCTAAGTTTGCATTGCAAACAATATTAAACCAAGAGGAAGAATGGGTGAAAGCAAAATAATAAGGAGAACTTCAAGAGAGAAAGTAGGAGGTGATTTTGATTGTAATTTATGTTCCATGTGCAGGTTATTGGGAGAAAAGAGAGTAGCAACTATCCATGAATAGATTGAAGAAGCAAAACAAGAGAAAAGTGAAGAAAAGAGGAAGAAGTAAGAGAAGAGTGAAGAAAGGAAGAGGAAACATGAGAAAACATCACAAAGTCTTTTATGTTTCAAAGAGGCCTTGGGATCTAGGAGGCTAAGTAGTGGATATCAAAGGTCCATAAGTGCAACACATCATGCAAGCATTTTTTACAACTTTTAGGGAAAGTTATTCTTTGTCCCTTAGTAGTATGATTCATGGGAATCTCAATAATGCTTTTAATTTTGGTTGGAATAGTCAGTGTGAGACTTAATAAGTGTTTTTATCATATCTAGGAGGTTTAGAAGTCATTATAAATTGAATTTTGGTTGAAAAGAGATTTTCTTGCCATTTTGGTAAGTTTGAAAATTTGAAATTATTTTACTAAGTTGGATACTTTATCCTTTGTAAAAGATTTCCAACTTTAGTCTAGTTAATTGGTAATCTTGAAAGGGTCTAGTTCATCTCAATTGCATGTTTAATTCATCCATTAGTCATTATGACAATGTGTTAATGGTGGTGTTAGTGAGACCCTCTTCAATGTACTTGAGTGAGTAACTAGTTGGTGAAGGTATTTATAGGTTCAAAATTTTGGTCAACGTATATATATTATTTTATAAGTAAGGGTAGGAATATGGTTTGAAGAGAAAATAAATATTCAAGAATACACCTCCTCTTGAATGTTAAAAAAATGCAGACTCTGCCTTTTTTGTAAAAGGAAGAATTCAGACCTTTATTAAAGGTCTTTGTAAATATTCATGATTGCATTGTTTGTTGATGAATGCATATGTATAAGAATGAAGGAAGGATATTGATATGTGTTTCCAAATGTGTTTGGTGAAATTATACTTAGGTATGTTTGTAATAGCAAACTTTGAATAGATAAATGATATAAGGAACCCCTATATTTTTATAAGTACAGACCTCTGGTAGATTGGAAAAGATTATTGTTTGAAAAAATATGTCTTTTTTATTAAATCATAAATTTGGTAATGGTGTTATACATGTGTTTGTATGATAATATATGGTTGTATGGAGTAAATTTTTTCCAAGGCATAAAGGAAATGGAACCCTGATCTAGAATATAGAAATAAACTCTGTTTTGAATAACAACATGTTGTTGTTTGTCAACTGAATTTGAGTGGTTAATAGATTTAAAAATTCATGCAAAGTTGTCTTACCTTCTCAAGGTTTTTATTATTATTTTTTATAATTTTTAATTTTTAGGAAACATGGAGATAACCTATTGTGTATATATTTGCTCATAATAAAACCATGTTCACTGTGACAAAGATAGTTGACTAGGTTGTAAGTGTATTCTTCATAAATAAATGATATTGAAATTGGTGTTAAAGTTTTTTTGAGGCATATAGGTAAGTATTTTGAACATGTTTAGGATTCCTAGACGTTTTTCATTTCTTGGTATGAGTTTTTCATTTCATCTAAATAGAATACAGTCTTATAGACAGTAGTGAGTGAACACATTAAAAAATGCTTTGATGTGAAAAACTATGATAGTGGATAGATTAGTGACTCCAAATCATTTGATGATGTGTAAAAGGATAATATAGACCTAAATAACAAAATTTGGGATTTTAAAATTCATAATAACATTCACAGTGGGAATTTGTAGCCTCTTAGTCAAATTGAGACAAGAAAAATGCTAAACTCGGGTTTGATCTATAACTAAGCTTTTAGCCATCATAAATAAACAAAAATTTGTAATCCTACTAAAAATAATATACCCTAACTTAATAACTAGGTTTCATAAGGTGTATGGAATGGAAATTATGGTTTTAAGAAGCTAAGGTGGTTTAGGCTTAAGAGGAGACCTAATTGAGTAGGTCTAAGGAAAGAAAGTGTACATAGAAGAAGAGTTAGGTTTTCAAAATTTACACACTAGTTTATTTTGACAATTTGAAAAATATATAATAATTATATTTTCCTAAATGAATTTACTTTTTCATACTAGTCATTATTGATTGTGAAAGGGCTAGTAAGACTATGTAATAAAAGGTAGAATTGTGAAAAGGGTGTAGATTTGAACAAAGGCTACTAGACAATTCAAGAAATAAGGTAAAATATAATTAAAGTGTTGATAGAGGTGTATAAGATCAATGAGACCCTAAAAAACATGACTAATGCATTGGAAACTAGAAGATAGTTAAGAGAACCTTGAATTATGACTTGTTAAAAGAGATAAAAGAACCATGTCAAAAGTTGACTAACACAATAAGAGTAATCAAGATTGAATGATACAAGTGGAATTACAGGTATTAGAGTTAGATTATGTAGAGTAGTTTTTTGGGCTCTACATCACAAGTAAGGTGATAAAAATCAAAGCAATTACTGACAAAATAGTAGAGTTGTCAATGGCAAGGATTATCAGAGATGGTCAAGGCACAAGTGGATATGGACATTTTTTTTACCATATGTTATTACCAGGTATAAATTTACTATCCCCTCATTGAAAATTTTCTTGAATGATATGTAAATAAAAATTATAGATACTTATAGATCTTTACTATACAAACATGGATCTTCAAAATATCCATTATATGATGAACTTTTGTTTAATAACTACTACCCTGAATGTGAGAAATACATAAAATAAGCACATTTAATTGGTGCCTTCAAAAAACTTCCTTATAATATATAAATTCAATTAGACAACTATTGTGGGGATAATAAATAGAATTACTTCCTTCTTTCCATTATTATATTAAGAAATGTTTAACCTTATATGGAATTAAATTAGATTTTATTACATTTATAAAATCATTCTTTTTTATATAGGTTTGTGTTGAAATAGTTATCTCTCCTTTTATAAAAATGTATTTTCCTCAATTTCGAGGTTATATTTATCCCTATTAGACATACGCACAAGGACATCAAGGGCACATTTAGAAACCTATCTAAATACATAAAGATGAAAGATGTATGGAGTGTGGTAGAGATGATAGAAAATTATAGGACATGTGATAGAGATGATAGAAAATTATAGGACATGTGAAAATACAATAGACTTCATGCCATATTTGATTTAATAAGTATTATATTTCAAATACTATGTCAATATTTACCAACTAAAGGGAAGAAACAAAATATTAGGCTTCACAAAAGGTCAATTTTTTCTTCTACACATGGAGCAAGGTCAACCCATTATGTATTGCAAAAAATATACAAGATTTAGAAATTGGTCACCCCAAATTAAATTATGGAGAAAAAAATAAAATGGTGGGCCAAATGTTATATAATTTAATCCATAAAAAAAATCAAAGACTTGAAAAATAGATAAAATTCAAAATATCTAATTATTGCAAAAGTCTCAGATATAAGTAAAAGAAAGAGTGAAAAATAAACTAAAGATAATTTGATTAATTATGTAAATAAATTCAATGAATTTAGTTTTATTGGAAATATTAAGTTGAAGGATCTAGCATATTACTTCTGAAATATCCATGACATAATGAAATAAAAAATGTTCCCTTATGAAGTTGAATATATAGGAATTTTTGGCCTAGAACTCACCAGACATACCCCTATATAGAGATCTATATGAAATGTTTCATGATAGGTACCTTGATTTTTAAGTGGCATATATAGATACATATGTTGGTCCAAGAAGCAAAAGAAAAAAAAAATCATTTGATCTAGCTCAAGATGTGCAAAATGAAGATATACTATTTGTTAGACTTGGTGATTCTAGAGGAGTGAACTACATAATATGGATTGTTAGAGCTGAAATAAATATTGATATATTGCAAACAAATGGAGATATATAATGAAGCATCAAAATATCTTAGTTCATCCTAGTTCATATAATTAAAAGAGATGTAAAAGAATCATAAATTTATTCAAATTGTTTGGAAAAGAAATGAATTGTGAACCCAACTAAGAACTCTTTACTATCCATTCTTATAGATGGTATCATAGACACTTGGAGACCAAATAAAAATTAGAGAGGTTATAAACTTTTTCTATCTAATTTTTTGAAAGGCATTATAACAAACAATTTGAAGAAATCATCACATTAGGCACTTTAAAAAATAGTTATAAATGATTGGTAGATATTGTTTTCTTTCATGACATTAGAAATTTGAAATGGAGTTTCCTTAATTTTTGAATGATAAGTATGAATGTTTTTTTCCAAAATTTAGTGCATATTTTTAGCATGTAAAATGCTTTGTTAGATTCACTTAAGGAGAATAATTATTGTTTTATTTTTTTATTTATCTTTAGATATTTTTTTGAGTGGCACTTCACATTTTTTGTAATCATAATTATGTCTTCACATTTTTTTTCTTAGAAAATACACTTCAACATTTGTGTTTTATATTTTTTACTTTGACAATTCAGTCTTTGACAACTATGCATCAAACAAAGGTTTTCAACATTTATTAATTGGAAGGTGAATTTCACATTTTGAGTATTTCAAAATGGTATTCATATTTTATGTATTTAAAGTATTAAGTTCATATTTTTCAAAATGTGAAAGGGTCTTTAGCTTTTCAATTTTTCAAATTACACTTTGCATTTTGCATCCTTCAAAATGGTCTTGAACAAATGGTCTTTGCAATTTGCACATCAAGATTTACTCTTCATATTTTATGAATTGTAAAATACACTTTGGCATTATCATGTTTGTGAAATGGTATTCAATAGCTATGCCTTAGATTTACCCACTTCAACATTTGCATTTTACAAATTGTACTTTGGCATTTATGTCCTAGGTTTTTCCACTTCCTAGTTAAAGTTTTGTAAAAAAATCTTTAGATTTTATACATTTACATTATATTATTTGGTAATATGAATTGGACATTTTCCATTTTATCATTGAGATTTTTTCTTCAACATTTTCATATCAATAAATGGTCTTTGGATTTTTGGTTTTTCAAATTACACTTCATGGTTTAAGTCTCACAAAATGGTCTTCAACAACTCAACACTCACAAATCCTATCTACCACAAACTCAAAGTGTGAAATAATGAGTAAAAATATCATGCTAAATTACATAATCTCAATGTTTCATGTGTATAAGGATGATAAATCAAAACAAAAGTCTCAAGCATCATGAGCACCTAATATTGTGAAACATATCACAATCTTGAAAACTTGATTATGTGAGAGACTATATAAACATCTGGGAGGTTTTGAATGACCTAAAAACCAATGATTGTGAAACTTAGAAAAATTTTAAGGACTCTCTCATGAATACCAAAGTCAACATGGGTGAACTATCAAGTTTTTGATTGACTGAAACATGGCCTATGCATAATACAAGCTAAAATTTAATGGTCACAGGGACATCACCTAGAGATTAAACAAATATTTCATGATTGAATAAACTAATGACATATAGCATCCAAATTATCTCAGATAGCCTAATTACATATCAACACATGGAATTAGGAGTCTATAGATGATGTAATTAGACTAGTTAATCAAAAC
>JARHVA010003013.1:680000-900000 GCA_037957365.1 Torreya grandis | reverse complement strand
ATACTTTTGGTATTACTTGTATATAGTTTTCTTTATCTTAGTCCTTGTATATAGTTTCATTTTCATGTTGATTGTGCATAGCTTATATGCTATTATAGTCAATTTTATCATATATAGGTGCTTCACTTATTCCTTTTTTAGTGTTCATAGATTATTATAGGGCTTAGGTCCTCTACATAGATTCAATTTGTTATTATCAACCCATTGGGGGTACATATACATATAAAAAAAAATCAACATTGCTATATTATCCCATTAGGGGAATCATACACACATCTTCTAGTTTGTCAGGTTATATCTTTCTATACTCTATATCACATATTTAACATTGATTAAATCTTGGTATTGATCATCCTATACTACACTAATTTTTTATTGACTACTAATAATATAGACTCATTTTATATACATATTTTTCTCTTATATGGATTTGTACCACATGTTTATGCATAATTTCATTTCTAGCTTTACTAGCTTAGATTTGATTATGTCTCTTTGCTTATACATCTACTTAAGGGCATTTAAATATGTCATTGTTCTATGGATCTAAGCTAAATTCCTTTCATTATGTGTATGTTTTGTACATATTCCCATGTATTTATGTGTGTTACTTAATTGTGTATGTAAACATTTGAACATGTCCTTCCATGTATCACTAAGCCAACCTTACTCTATGTGTATGTATACATTTGAACATGCCCTTATGTGTTTACCTTTCTTAGACTTAGTGACATGTGCCCATGTCCCTTTTATTATGTCCCCTTTTCCTAGCTTTCATGCCTCATTTTTTTTTTATGTATGATTTCACGTATGCATCATGTCCATGACACTTGTCTCTTTCTTGTTACATTTACATCCAATTTCCAATACCATGAGGGACCTCATGCATTTGCCCTTCCTCCTTGGGTGCCTTGATGGACATCATGGACCATCCCCCTAGGTATTTTACTTAGATTATATTCATATTTTTTTTCATATATATGATTACATTGTTATATCTATCTTGAAAACCTTGTGAATGTTATATCTAGCATACATCATACAATAACAACTTATGTTCAATATTTCTTACATTCTGATGTCATGTATACTTATTATATTGGTTTATCATGTAGGTATCATATATTTTATGTCTAACACACATGATTCATAGATTTGCTTTTTAAGAATTTTATTTCATAGGTTCAAAAAATCCCCTCAAAAGAGGGGGAATTCATAGTGGTCTATCATAGATATCAAGCCATATTAGTGCGCTCAAAATATAGTTTTCAATATGCAGATAGATTATAGAACTCAAATTTAGGAAAATATAGTGAAACAAAATCACATATAAATTAATCTTAGTTTTCCTTAGAAATAACACTTTTGGTCAATATCATAGTACAATGGTCTATAACATAGTGTGATATTGGCCAAGGGGAGTGTTCTATTGTCAAGTAGCCTTAAACACAAAATATTTTAGAATATTAAGAAAGGTATAGAAGTTATAGCTTAGATTTTCACTATTTAAATCATATATTATAAGATATGTTTAGTATATACTTAGTTTTTACATAATATTACATAGGTTTACTCATATTAGGGGCATCATACATAGCATGATTACTCCTTTCAATTTTACATATGCATAGGTATATATTACTATGATTCAATCCATAATCCATATACATAGATATAATAGTTGGGAGCATGTACCAACACATTGTTCCTATATGCTGAATTTGGCACCAATTCTCTCAAATGGAATGAAAAATCCATGTCATTATCCATGTTTTAGACTTAAGACACCATTTACACCAATCTTTTACCAGGATTGCACCAGATTGATGCCTCATTTTATCTATAGTAGTTGGCATTATTGTTTAACCCAGACCCATTTTTAAATTTCATTATTTCCATATGGACCATAACCATCTTACACATATTTATTTATTTCATAATTTTAGATTTATATGCTTTTACTACACATGGGTATACAATGATAGATTCATAACCTACTTGAGCTCTTGATATAACTACATGAGATGGTTGGGTAACTCATTAATCTAATATAATTTATTAAAAGATTATGATCCATGAAATATGGGTGGGAAATGATGGATTTAAGGCCAAATTTAGTTATTGAGCCATTCACACATGGGGATTGGGCAATCCATCAACTCAGTCCAAGTTATTCATCCTTTGATCACCATCTACACACACATGATGTCACCAATTTTTAGCATTGGTTCATGTACCTAGTGAGGTGTATTAATTCCTTTCCTCTCTCTCTCTCATATCTTTACTCAATTTTTTCTTTAATTTTGATGTTTCTTAAGTAATAACTAATTCATACATTTTTTATTTGTAGTACATGAAATGAAGTATAGTTCTTAAACTCATATCCACAATCATGGGTTTTACCTCTTAAATATGTCTAGGTACGTCCTTTTTTAATTTATCCTAGTCATTTTAATTTTTTGTATTTATATAATAAGGTGGGGCGAATGTAGTCATCTAAAATTTCATTTAATGTAATGAGTGTCACTTGACATAACCATATCGTGTCACTTGAGATAACCATATCCTTAGCTTATCCCTAAACCTATGTTAGGGCCTTTTTTGATCATTGTACAACTTATATGTCTACTCAGTGTTGGATATTTTCATTGATTAATGGAGACATTATTGAGAATTATATTTGAGTGTTGATATTTGATATTTAATTTTGTCATTGATGTGAAATGTACTAATGAAGATGCATGGGTATTTCATTGATGTCAATCTAATGTTGTTGATGTCAAAAGAAGTAAGCCTTGAGGTTTGTACAACAAGTGTAAAGCATCTTTTAATGTTTTGTCTAGACCTTGTGAAATAATACTTGTATGTGGAAAAGATGAAATGAGTGAGCTCTGAAGAAGACCTAGTGTGCTCTAAAGATATGTGTATGTAGTTCTGAAGGTGCTCCAAATGTGCTACAAAGATGAGAATGCTTTGAAGATACCTGATATCATTTAAGCATGAGAGAGATTATTTGAGGTTATATATAAGGCATTAAAGACCTTGAAGATGAGTATAAGGTTATCTCTAAATATCTATGTGCTCTAAATATATGTGTATCTAGCTTTGAAGATGATACAGTCAATCTCCAAAAATTTGTAAGTATCTCTGAAGAAGTTTTGTTGAAGCTTCAAAGAAGAGTGGGTGTATGACGTTGATTGAGCATACACAAGAAGAATTGGAATAAAGTATAGTTCCAAGATGCAGTTTCTAGAGTCGCTATAAGGTTAGATTCTATGCTTAATAATAATTGCATGACAAGGCTTAGAAATAAAGAGGAGAGATGGTGACCAGATGAGATAACAGGGTCAAATTCCATGAACTGACTGAGAAGATGAAAATTGATAGAGGTGAGTTAAGTTGTCTTATGTATGTGCATGAATTTATAGATCAAGGTCTTCAAATAAAAGGCTTGAAAAGTATTTCAAGACTTAATGAGTGCTTATAATGAAGATTTGTCTACCCAAGGAGGTTTTCTTAGTTCTCATTAACATGTACAGTAGCTTCATGGGAATCTAAGCTATTTATATGCAATCATAAATGCATCATGTCCATAAATAAATCCTAGATCAGATGGGATAGAGAACACCTACAATTTCTATTAGGGGGCATACAATTTTTAAGCAAGAGCATGACCAGTGTGAGGATCTATTAGACCTAATTAGGGGATCACTTATCATAACACACTATGTGAAATAGGGTTCCAGAGCCTATAGTCTAACACAATGTGAAATAGGGTTCCTATTATTTAATATTTCACTAATCTAATAACAAGAAAAGTAAATCTAATCTAGTGCACATCAAAGCTTGTGGCACAAAGTGGGGGTTAAAAATAAAATAAATAAATAGTTAAACAAAACATGTATAGAAGACATATACTCATGTCAATGTATATGAAATCCTAATACATGGAAGAGAAGAATACAAATGCTCTATCTATATACTCTTATAAAGGAAGAATAAAGTTAGGAATACTTACCTTTGAAGATGAACCTATCGAGCCTCAATCTCCCCCTTGGCCAAGGTGCTTCATAAGAGATTATCATGGTATGTAAGGATAACTAAGATAAATCAACTCTAGGATACACAACCTAACCAAGCATCCAAAATACTTATCCACAAGATGATATCGAAGCTCTAAAAAAACTATTAAACTCTAAAGCTTTATTCCCCAAGTAGAATGGTCAATAGGCAGATGTTCATGTTCACTTCTTTGATTGATTATTCTCTCTTATCAAATGGTGTTAAATGACCTTGTATATATAGTGGTATCTTTACCTAAAAACTTTTGGGAATGTAAGTTGTGCTAGGTTAACCAAGTCAACCTAGAACATTTTTGTGGATAACTCTCTAGGTATGTGTTAGGTCAGCCAAGAGGCCAGCAAACCAAAAGAGAGAAAAAGTCTCAAAATTGTGCTAGGTCAATCTAAGTATGTGTTAGGTCAGCTAAGAGGCTAGAAAACCAAAAGAGAGCAAAAGTCTCAAAACTGTACTAGGTCAACTTGGTTGACCTAGCATAATTTATAGGTCAAAAGGGTCCTAAGGTAATAAATGAATTATAAAACATATATAATGATGAGAATAGATAGGATTAAGAATAATAAGATTGGTTTGAATGGTTTCATGAGGCTAGAGTGTGGATGGTAAGTGGCAAAAGGAATGACAATCTTAAAAAGCATCGATGGTATACCCACCCCTTTCTTGGTGCACCCTTTAAGGCATGCACTCAAGAGATTGAGACTCAATGGGTTTCTACAAGATACAAAGTGTTATTAATCAATAAAAAATTTAAAATTTTATGTGTATACATATGCCCCAATCAAAGCTCATCATGTGTCACATAAGTGCAACATAGGATGGTCCTTAAGAGATATAACATGATAACACACAACATTGATGCTAAGTATGGTGTAGTAAGTAGAAAATAAATTAAATTAAATTAATATATTAAGAAACACATACATTTAACTTACCTTAATACCATAGATAAATAGTAGCATGTAAGAAATGAAGGTGTCCAAAGTAGAGTATAGTAGGTGAACCTATAGAATTTAGTGCAAAAAATAGCCAAAAAATAATTTTTTTGGAAGATAATCATATTATAGTGTAAAATAATCTATACATCATCATGATTCTAATGCTCATCCATAAAATGGAAAAATAAGGAATCTACCTAAAAATAAATGAAAGAATTTAAATTTTGAAAAGTGGGTTGTAAATAGGGAAAAAGAGAATTCATTTTGCATTTTTAATTGTGAAAGATAGGAAAGAGATCTTTGAGACCAAACAAGGCTATGATGGTGAGGGAATTATAGGCTAGACGATGAAAACACCCATAGTTGGTAGCAGGTGCAATATAGGTATGCAACTATAGATCTCAAACTAGTTTTTGAAAATTGTATTGAATTAAGTAAATTTCAGATAAAATTTGTTTTTAATAATTTATATATGTCAAAATTTAACAAACTTAGATTCTAAGGGTAATAAATAGGAAGATGGGAAATGGGTTGGAAGGATTTAGGAAAAAAATGAGTAAAATGCACATTTTGGGTAAAATGTATTGGGTTGGCACACTTACCTACTAGGTTGACCAAGTCAACATAGTAGGTTAAAATAGGGTACAATCCATATGGTTGACCCAAAAGATTAAAAAAGGGTAAAATCCATATGGTCGACCCAGTAGGTATGGGTGGACCTAGTGTAATCTATAGGCTGAAAAGCTAGAATAAAGTGAGAAATTAGTTTGTAAAGGCCAAAATAAAAACTTAGAACTAGGGAGGAGAAAATAAGAGAGTTGACTTGGAAGTTTAAGTCAACTATGACAAAATAGAGAAATTTTGGTTAAACTAGGTTGATTAGGGAAACAAAATAAGCATGAAAAAAGCCAAAAGAGGGCTAGAATGGCCTAAAATGACCAAAGGAGGGAAAGAGGGACCAAGGAAGCTAGAAATAGGATAAAATGAATAAGGTAATAGAAATTAAGCTTGTATTTTAATTAAAATTTTATAAAATGATGTATAAATAAAGTATTGTGATTATACATGACATGGAAGAGCTAACACATCCTTTGTTGTTTCTTGGTTTTAGAGATGGCCAAGATTTTAGAGGTTGGTGGATGTGTCTTGGTTGCCAAATTTATTATAGATATTTACAAATGGAGATCAAGTAGATTGGTAGCCATAGGTCTAAGAGGTATAGCTAAGATGTGTAGTATCCCCCTCAGTGTTGACCTATTAGTCATGTTCCTAGGATACTAGGAACAATTGACTAACACCTTCAAATGGGAGTATATGGGAATGTAATAGAGGTGGGTATCACATTAGAGGATGTCCATGCCATATTTGGGATACCCATAGTAAGAGCACTAGTAACCACAGGGATACCAGATAACTTAGAGGAGAGGAGAGCCTTAACCATATGGGATACAAGCTTAGTTAGAGATGATATTGAGATGATGGAGATTTAGTATGGATGATATGTATATATCATAAATTTTAGATCTCTAGAAGGTAGTGATAGGCCCTATGACACGGTGGCTAATTTTTCACAAGTTATATGGCAAGGTACTACTAAGCATGGTAGCCTTGAGTAGGATGATGATGGAGGAGGGAGTATTATATGATCTAAGTTTTATCATCTAGGTCTAACTCATTCATGATCTATTTGAGATGCTGGTCAAAGGGAAAAAGACTATGGGACTGATCATACTACTAATAACAAGGATATATGAGAGATTCCCCATGTATCAACTAGCTATGTTTCCCCATGTAGTTGATAATAGGTTACCTCAAGTATAGAGATGGTGGGAGGACTAGGTAGCATGGGTCATGCCCCATGTGTAAGTTTTATAGTCAGTGAGATGCACAGACATAATATGGCAGTCATATGGGCACATAATAGTTACATGGGTGAGCTAGCACATACTTGTACTATCACTAAATATGATAGAGGTGATTGGTCATTATACATGGTAGAGAGATCCACATTTGGTGGCACGGGTACTAGGATAAATGGGTCTACCTCATATAACAACATTAATACTAATGCATAATTAATGGGCTCAATATATGAAAAATCCATGAGGGAAGAGGGGACTCAAAACATTAATAATGAGGCTAACACTATGCCCATGTCAATAACAACCATGGACTAATCAGGCATGATGAGTGGAAGAGGAGGTAAAGGAGGAAATGATACCAAATGTACCACTACCATCCCCATAATGAGACAAGCAATAACCACCAAGGACATAGTGGCAATAGAGCTAGGAGAGAGTGGAGACTATAGATATCCCTAATGATCCCATAGAGTCACTAGAGGAAAACTTAGAGAGACCACTTAGATGAAGTCTAAGATGGACATAAGCCATGATATCTAGGTTCGAGCTAAGGAGGCAACCTATTGAGGAGGTATTAGGAGGTCATGTAGATGAGGATATTGTGTTAGTTAAAATGCATTCATGTAGAGGATGATATAATAGGATTCTAGATATATATAGGGATGTATATGGTTGAATTATTTCTTAATTTCTTATTTAATAGCATAGAAATATAGATAGATATTATGAGATATGATAGTGATCTAATATCTATCTAGTGTGATTTTCTAGGTGTACCTAAGGATGATGAGGATATATGGGGGTCCTTAGTGATAGGATCACCCCATGACATCCTATATGAGACTTGATAGCCATACTACACCATGACACTAGAGGATATAAGTGTACCATCTACCCTAGCTCAGGTGAGCTGGTTTAGATTAGCGAATGAGGCAACAAGGTATATAGGTATAAAGAGAGATGGTGTATCCATCATTAAATATGGATGTAGGAAAGAGGTAGGACTAGTAGGCCTTGGTAGATGAGAGAGCTATGCATTTAGAGATAATGATGCATATGACATAGGAATATATAGCAATGTAGACTTAGCAGACACATGCTCATATAGCTACCTAGGCTAAGTTGGTGTAGGCATAAGTGTAGATAGCATGCCTATAGGTATAAATAGAGGGATTAATATCTCAAACTACCTCATTATATCATACCATTGGGAATATTCAGATCAAGGCCTCAGTAGGCAGTAGGTCTAGGAAATGAGATAGATAGGGTGGAACCCAACCCTAGTGCTGAAGCTTTGTATATGTTGTATCAAAATCATGGTATATATGATGTATAATTTTGTCTTATTGGTGTTGGTTGTGTATGTTATATTTATGATGGTTGTGTTTTTATTTTTTCATTATGGTTGAGGTTGTTGATGCTTTGGATATATTTCTTTCTAGCACATGTATTTATCTTTGTTGTATATTCTATAGGAAATATATGTGGTGGGGTTTATTTTCTAGCATTATGGAGTACACATGCATGGTTAAAAATAAATAGTTTAAAAAAGACTTGGAAATATATAATCAATCAAATAAATGTATTGCACACTAGTTCAAGTTGGGAAATGTGTAATAAAGAAAATGACTAAGTATAAAGATCCAAGAAAATGGAAAAAAGGATGGTAAAAGGGGATTTGTTTTTAAACCAATGTAAAATATTTTTTTATCAAATTAAAATAAGTTAAATCATACTAAATATCATGTTGGGAAGTATGATAAAAATGTAATAAAATAGAAGGTATGTAAAAGGGAACAAAAGGTAATAAAAACAAATCAAAAATTAATTCAATCAATTATAATATTTCATGATGGGAAGTACAAAAGAAAAACAAAAAAAATGTCTTAAATTTATCATACTAATTCAATCTGGGAAGTATGATAAATTCAATAAATGGTTGTAATCTTACATGCACTGAAAAAATAAGAAAATAAAAGGTGAAAGAAAAATGAAGTAAGAATAAAACATACTTAATATCAAGATGGGATGTATGTCAATGATGTGTAATCTCATAATCAATTGAATCTTATCTCTTATTTGACACATATAATTTGGGTGGTGATTTTTTTATTGGAAAATTTTATGAGGGTCGGGTCTTATCTGTGGTCTTACATTGCAGCTCAAAAAATAAAAAATCAAAGGGATTCCAAAAAAACATTGGAAAGTAGAAGGATAAGGTAATGTTAAATCAAGGATGTGGGTAATAGGATGGAAAAGGTGGTAATTTTTGAGTAATGTTAGGTCCTATCTATGGTCTTACAAAGTAACTCACAAATGAAATCCCATGGGGAATGATTAGTAAGCAAAACAATGTTTCCCAATAGGAAATATGAAGGAAAAGGAATGATAAATGGAGTGTAAGAAGCAAGACTTAGGCATCTTATAAGAAGACATTAGGAGATAAGAGTCATACTAAGGACATGAAAAGACACTAAGGGACTAGTGGTCATCTATGTATGAAGGAAACTTGCTTTCTATAGACACAAAGTTTTATAGGAAAATAGGTGTGCTACTAAGATCAAATCATGATGGTAGATTGGTTTAAGTAAAAGTAAAATAGACCTACCTTCCCATGACATGTTTCTCACTCTTCAAGACCTATTATAGAGCCATCAATCTACTACAAAGATTGGGTACATATGTGAGAAAGTAAGGAGCACTAAAATAGTTTTTTATTCTCCTCTTCTAATCTACTATCCTACCGTACCCCAAAGGACCTCGGTGCTATCATGAGGCCAACTGTGGAGTTTGATCTTTTACTAGAAGAAAGATATGTTCTTTAACTCATGTCTTTTAGTGTGATTAAACTATTAAGAATATTCCATATTTTTGCCTTTTGATATCATTGCATTTTTTTTAAATGATTTGGATTTTAACTTTCTTTTGAAGTTTTTTTTAAGATTCCTCCTCCATATGAATTTGGAATGACCAATAATGAGAGAGATAGTGATACACTCGAATGAATTGTAAGCTAAGGCTAAAGAAAGTTAAGTATCCCAAAATACAATATTGACTAAAACACTTAGGATTGATAATGAATTGAGCATGTGATCTCAAGTCTCAACCATGTATATGCTTAGTTTTCAAAAAAAGGAAGAAGGGGAAAAGGAGATCCAAATGAGGACCGGTGAAAGGAAATAGTAATCAGAAAGATTGTTCGCAAAGTAGTTACATGGTAATAGGAGATAGTAATCAAAGGGAAGAGGGTAGATATAACCAAGTCATCATGACAACTATCTATGAAAAATAGAGATAAGAAATCAAACAATCATGAAGATACAAGGGAAGAGTTTTGAGAAAAACTTTAAAGGAAAAAAGATCAATGATCAGGGAAAATATATAAATTATAAGGAAAAGACAAGTATATGTGAAATTTAAAATGATAACATTAGCTAAATATAGTACAAAAAGAAGAAGAGACATGATATAAGATAAGATAGAATTTGACATAGTTTCAAATGATATAATAAAATAGATAAAAAAAATATGAGTGGAGTATATGTCTACTCCAAATATAAATGTGAAAGCACCATACATGTACTCATAAATACTAGTAAATCTATCCACACACATTATCCAATACATCAAATAAGTCTCTATGAATTTGAATGCATAATGCAACTAAGGTTTCATCAATCTTCAATGAATATTGGGAAAAAAATTCTCTTATAATCTCCTTAACTAAAAAAGTAGGAATGATCAAAAGATCATGTGGAGGAAGAAGGTTAGGCAAAGGCTAATTAGGAGAATGTATGGAAATATGATCTATAAGATAAAAAATAATCTTAGGTGGAGAAGGATCCATGGGTGAAGGACACACGAGTGGAGAAGGATCCACAAGTGAGGGAGGGTCCACAGGTGAGGGAATCATAGGTAGAGGCATAGAAGGTGGTGAAGGGACCATAAGAGGTGATGTAACCACTAGAGGTGGAGCCATGGGAGAAGAAGGAGGAGGCTTCTTATGGGAAAAACCTATGGGAGGAATGGTAGAAAGTCCAGTGATGGCTAAAAGATGATCTATAAGATGTTGAACAATGTAGCAATGATTAGTGTGATGTGTGTCATATAGGTTCCATAGAAAATATACCTCACCATACTTAGCTAAATATTTAGGAAGTACCTTCAGGGGAGGTATGGCTTTGTCTAATGATGGGGAAGAAGGATGCAAGGTATCAAAATATTGTTACAACTTATGATAATGGGTAGAAGAGTGATTATTTGTCTCATGGAAGCAACATATATGCTTGTGAGTGGTTTTAGGAGTACTCATAGAAGGAGGTAAAATAGGAGTGGAGGTAGCTAAAGAGGTCTTATCAACCCATTTGGTGGGAAAAGGATCCATAGTAGGAAACAAAATCAAACCATCATCAAGGGAGGGTAATGATGGGGAAGGAGTAGAACTAGTCTCAACAAGGGGAACACTAGGATGAGATGCAAGAAGATTTTCATCAATATTAGGAGAGGAAATAGGGTCAACTAAAGTGTAAAAAGGATCAACCTTAACTATAGCTGGCCCTATGAAAGGAGGGGTGGGATTTGTAGAAAGTCTAAGGAGGGCTACCCTAGGTGTGGTAAAATTATAAGGTCTGATCATAACATGATCCAAAATCATCGTCCTAAGTGGTTCCTCAAAAACTAGAGGTATCAATGCCATATCTGCTATATGATAAAGAGGAAAAATACAAGAATCAAGAACTATAAATGAAATAGAAGGATGAGATACATGAAAATAATCAAGTAAATAAGAGTGGTAATGAACAAACTCAACATCATAGGCCTAGACAAGACTACCTAAAATACGATCATGTAAAGAATAACCATCATCATAATCTAGAGTATGAAGATTGATGACACAAGTTAGGATGACCTTGTCATCAGAGGAATCTTGGTGAATGGAGTGCCTAGTCTTGGTTAAGACTACGAGAATGTCATCACAAGGAAGCTTACAAGGATAAGGTTGTAAGGAAACATGAAGTTTCAAGATGAGATGAGGTGAGAGATTAGAAGTTTTGACCTTTAAGTTAATCTCGTCAGGCTCATCATCATCAAAGTCTAAGAGGTTGAGAGGAATGTTACCAATGGGTTCAGGATGCCCATTATAACCTCTGGTTGAGTTGATAGGAAATTTGAAATGATGTGACTCATATAATGGAATATTAGGTAAAGGTTCAAGAGTAGGAATCTTTAAGACACCATGATCTTGGAATTGTTCAAAATTTGAAGGGTTAGTGTCTCCTTGAATCCTATAAATGGCTCCATTATGAGGAAATTTTATGCATTGGTAAGAGTAAAATCCAATAGCTTGCATATAATGAGTTCAAGGACTACCAAGAAAGATGTTATATGAAAGCGGAAAATTGAAGATCATCACCTACACATGAATGATGATAGGTGGGATGGAAATGGGAAGCCACACATACCCTAAAGGAGGCATTTGCCTTATATAATATCCTTGGCATGTACTATGTGTAGACTTGATATTGCATTTGGAATACCCAAGGGTCTTAATGAAATTAAGGGAAGCAACATAGGTTCCATAACCCTCATCAATAAAGGCTTTCTTAACTTGGATATCACCTATTTAGATGTTAATAAATAATGAAAGATCATCTGCATGAAGTAGAATCTCATCTAGAATCATAGATGTGATAGGAAATCATAAAAAAAGAGAAGTGTCAAGAGTTTCATCAACACTAATGGACATCTATTCACATTATTGTAAGATACTATCCTTAGATCTACATAAAGTAGCCTCCCATCCTGCTAGAGGAGGGCAAGGGATATTCATCTCAAATAAGAGTTATACGAGGTAATTTATATAATGTGTAAATATCCTCATGAGTTCAAGGAAATGGATTTGGTATGGAAGATTAGTAAGCTCTGCAATGGGATCCCACTCATCATAACCCATAAGGATATTGTTAGATATAGGTGCGTAATGATTAAGAAGGTTTTTGGAAGGTAGATCTAAATAACATTGAAAATTATGTTGATAATAATGATAAGGTTGAGAAGAAGGTTGTAAATTATTTGGTGATGAAGAAGTAGTTGGTTTATATTTTTCTTGAAGTTTGGAAGAAGTGTTATTAGAAATTGGATTGTCATTAGTATTGGAAGATGGTGGGAGAGAAGTAGAAATAGTATGAGATGTGTCATCCAAGGGAGAATCATAAATGAGATCATCTAAAGAAATAAGATCTTCTTGCCCCAACTCATTTAAATGATTTTGAGAAGAATCATGGATAACATGATATGTCTTATGGGAAGGAGGAGTGTAGATAGGTTGTGAATCAATGAAATCCACCACTCTTCACATATTGGTCATGATAACCACATTCTCTTAAAAAATTGGTTCAACAAGACTCTCTATTTTAATGGTAGAAGAAATGGGCTTGTCTTGACTTTCTTGGATTGGTTGATGATTAGGAAATGGGTCTATATAGATAGTTGAATGAGCATTTACTTGATTTATATATTGAGTTTTGTCATGTGATTTATAGTATTTGAAAGCAATCTCATAGGATTGTTGACACTTACAAATAATGGAATCATGATCAAATTTTTGGCCAAGAAGAAAGTAAGTCCATGGCTAAATTTTGAAGCTATCTACAAGTCTCATAAGAGTTACCCCAACTAACATGAAACCAACAAAACTTATTAGGGTCATACCATGATATCATAGGTCGAGTAGCATCAATCTCTTGAGCGAGAGGCCTAGGTAGACGTTTAAGCAATTTGGCCAAGGATAAAGGCTTATGAACATGAATGTTGCTTGGTGAGAAATGAGGATTAGAGAATTATTGAGGATTTGGTTCCAAAGAAGGGGTAGAAATGATAGCTTGAACATTGTGAATAGTGTCACATGACTTGGTAACACCATCATTGGTAATATTGTGATTTTGTTATCTACTAATAAATGAGGGCCCGTGGAAGGTTGGGGTAGCTTGAATTGATGCATGAGGAAATATTTTCTTTTATCTTGATCAATGGCTTCCTACAAGGTATGTGGAGAAAGGGTATAGACTCAATATTTAATTTAGGAAATAAATCATTTGTAAACAGATGAAAGAGATTGTCATCTACCATGTTATGTTCACATTTATTTGACAAATTCTTACATTGCTTAACAAAGGCTTGGGTAGTTTCATTTTCATTTTGTTTGTAATTGATGAAATGGGCCAAAGTGTTCTCCAAAAGATCACTAGTTTGAAATTCTTGAATTAAAGCATTTACTAAGTCCTCCAAACTAGTGATAGAGTGTGTTCTAATTTGAGTGTTCCAATCTAAGGCATCACTTATGAAGGTTTTGGCTAAGTTTTTGGTAGTGGTAAAGGTATTTAATTTGACCCAATCCTTATAAATATTTCCAAATTTCTTGAGGTGAAAGGTAGGATTAGTTGATCCATTATAGGAAATTGTACATGTTATACCTCCAATGTCAATGTTAGCAATTTGGGTTGTAGGATGTTCATTTTGAAAATGCTTGATGACTTTGTTGACTAATAGAGGTTGAGGAATGAGATTAGATAGAGAATATCAAAGAAAAGGAGGATGAACACTTTGGTTATGTATGCCCCAAGCTATTGGTTGAGGATTTGATTGAAGATTAAGAAGGTGGTTTTGAATTTAAATCATTTGATCCATATAATGAGCTTGAAACATGTTCATTTGATTGAGAGTTTGTAGTAATAGGTGATGAGTTTGATTAGTGTTATTAGAAATAGTATTGGTGTTTGTGTTGGTATTAGTGGCTTGGGTACCACTATTAGTATTGATATGAGCTTGAGAAGAGCTATGATAATTTGAGGCACTAGTGGAAAAATTTACTCGGGAAGCAAAAGATGGACTAGTAAATGGTTGAGAAGAAGCATGAGTGCCTTGGGTAGAAAATGATGAACTAGTGTAAGGATTAAGGATAGTGGATCTTATGAGAGGCCCACTAGATGTAGAACCTAGCATTTTAGTTGAGATACTAGGCATGGAGGTAAAAGAAATTAAAGAAGAATATGCCATTGCATAAGGAGTCAAGATTGAAGGAAGAGGTTAAGAAGTAAATAAATTGGTACCCCTAAATCCAGTTGAGAAAGTGGGAGTAGGATAATTAGGTTCTTCAACTTGATGCTAATCATGAGGTCATAGATGATGGAAGGATCCTTTCCTCTATGTTGAGTGAATTCTATGATAAAGAAAAGTATTTCAAGAATATACTCTAACTCAAGTTGGTCCTCTAAGAGAAGAGGAGGGTTTTGTTGCAAAGAGGTATGAGGAGGGGTCCTATAGTCCATTATGCAAGTTGAAATATGAACATTACTAGAATCTACAAAGTGAGCCCTACTTTTTTTATGGGAGACCTATAAGGATTGGTTAATTCCATCATGTCTATTGACTAAACTTCAGAGTTACCACCAAATAAAAATTCCATGATGAAAGGAAAAGAGAGAAGATGAGAAAGCAAAGGATCAAAAAGTGACTAATAATAGTACTAGGTCAACTTAGTTGACTTTGTACAAAATAAGGACTATAAATTTGTATTAGGTCCATAAGATCAACCTAGTTCAGTGAACAGTGACTAGTAGAAAAAGGTTAAGGTGTTATAAATAACACTAATTTGACCAAGTTGACCTAGCATAGTGTACAGGGACTGAAAAAGATACTTGTTTGATAGGGTCAACCTAGCACAGTAGATAGGGAATAAAATAAATATGATAATAATCTATGAATTAAATCAAGATAATTATGAGTAATGTAAGAAAGTAGTAAGTACTAAAAGGGAACACATAATCAATTGAATTAATGTTGTCTATTCCAATTGATACACACAAATCAAAATATTGCACTAACATTGGCTAATACAATCATTTACACACATAATTGATCAAATAGAAAGCAAACAACTTGAAAGTAAAGTTATCTACTTGGTCAACCTAGAATGTTGATTAGATTATTAAGAATAATTTTTTTTAATGTAAAGGGAGATTGACTCTAATAAATGTACTAGATATCAATCTATGGATAGTTTTAGGTAAGTTTAGGATGAAAGGGAATGTAGTGGCAATGATATAGGCTAGTTATTGGGGCTTACCTCCTCACTTTACAAACTGCAGTGATAATGGTGTCAGGTGCTTAGCTATAATATACCATTAACCATGATTTATACTTGACTAGAGCATCAAGTTAATTTCCCCCTTGGTGATGAAATCAAAATAGATTGGCTTAGGTAGTCAAATTTTTATTTTCTTTTTGATGTTTATGTGGTTTGACCATGTGTGAAAAATAATAAAATAGTGCAACTAAATGATTAATTGAAAACCACTTAATTTGACTATGTGAGGTATTCTAAGCATGTAAATAATTGAAAGGAAAGATGTGATTAATATATATGGTTAATTCTAACTTTGAAATAAGGTATAGTTGAAAACTATATAAAAAATCATACAAAACAAGGTTGATAGGGTCAAACCTATATTATGAAAATAAAGTATAAAAATGAACTAGGTCAGTTAGGTTGACCTAGTTATTTCAGGACACACAAAACATAGAACTAGGTCCACAGGGTCAACCTAGTTGACTATGTAGGGGTAGTTTTGAAAGACTTCAAACTATGAAAGGAATGTACAAAAATATAAAGACATATAATATTAGAAACTCACCTGAGTGGTTTAGAGATGAAAATAAAGAAGATTGTTGATCAAGAACCTTAGATAAAACTACCAAAAACTTGCAAACTAGGTTGAGTTGGTTGACCAAGAAATACAAAAACCTACTAAAAAGTTTTGAAAATGCACTAAGTCAACCTTGTCAACCTAGTTGACTAAACACGAAGTCTAAAAACTAGTGAAAATTATACTGGGTAGAGTTAGTCAATCTATTTATTTGAATAGAGTTTTGTAAGTTTTGAAACTTATATTGGGTCAAGTTAGTTGAGCCAGTTACCTGTTCTTATAAACATGTACATAGAGATAAACAAATTGAGTCGATAGGGTCGATCCAACATAGTAAATATATGATAAAAATAATTATGAATAGAAATGAAATAAATGAAAGAAATCCTTCAAGGGTTTGATTCACATCAAGTTTATTAGAATGTATGCAATCATAAATGCATCATGTCCATAAATCAATCCTATATTGGATGGGATAGAGCACACCTACACTTCTAATTAGGGGGAATACAATTTTTAAGTAGGAGCATGACCAATGTGAGGATCTGTTAGACCTAATTAGGGGATCACTTATCACAACACACTATTTGAGATAGGGTTCCAAAGCCTATAGTCTAACATAGTTGCATAACAACCCTAAAATAGTCTTATGATTTAATATTTCACTAATCTAATAACAAGAAAATTAAATCTAATCTAGTGCACACTAAAAACTGTGGCACAAAGTAGGGGTTAGAAACAAAATAAATAAATAACCAAACTAAACATGTATAAAAGATATATACTCATGTCAATGTATACAAAATCTTAATACATGGAAGAGAATAATATAAATTCTCTATCTATCCACTCTTACAAAAGAGGAATAACGTTAGGAATACTTACCTTTGAATATGAACCTATCGAGCCTCAATCTCCCCCTTAGCCAAGGTGATTCGCAAGAGATTATCATGATATGTAAAGTTCAATAAGATAAATTATCTCTATGGCACACAACCTATCCAAGCATGTAAAATACTTATCCATAAGATGAGATCAAATATCCAAAGAAATAATTAAATCCTAAAGCTTTATTCCCGAAGTAAAATGGTCAATAGGCAAATGTTCATTCGCACTTCTTTGCTTGATTCTTTGCTCTTATAAAATGGTGGTAAATGACCTTGTATATATTATGGTAACTTTCCCTAAAAATTTTTGGAAACATCCACTATTATAGGCTGACCTGGTTGACCTAGCACATTTTTGGGGATAACTCTCTAAGTATGTGCTAGGTTGGCCAAGAGGCTAACAAACCTATGAGCATAGAAAGTGAAGAAATCAAGCAGAAAAAAGAAGATGATTTTTGATTTGTTTTCATGAAGGGGAGATGAATTGAAATGAATGATGATAATTTTTTTAGTATTAAATGATATATACATGCTTTGCATAAGTTTGTAAGTTCATAAAAGAGGTTTTATCTGTGAAGCCAATTTGGCTTATTTGACTGAGTAGATTTTGTGATAGAGAAGGTTGGAAGATTGGTCTATAATACCAATAGTTGTAATTAGATATTATGATATAATTAATTGAGGATGATCTAAGAATGTTATAATATTATGTACATGCATTTAAATCCCTTGAATTTATTCAATCATGTGTCAGATATTCATGTTTCATTGACTATGTTTTAGAGTCAATTGGTAGTTCTGAGTGAACATCTTGTAGAGGAGTGTTTGATCTTGATTACCTTGAGTTAAAGAATAAAATGAATTTGGTGATGACCTTGAGGTCATGAGGTTCCTAAATATATAATTTTTTTCCATATTTGTTTGAAAATATTAAGTATATACTTCAATTATTCAAGATAGATTTTCTATTGTGCACAAGCCTTTTATAAGCAGTGATTTAAATAAGGGTTCAAGTGGTAGTTAGACCTAAAAGGTGTTATAGACCTAAATAAAAATTGTCTAAGGGATATTGGATTGGCATGTGATTTTTTTCTATCATGTGAAGGATTTGGATAAGCTTAAAATAGATCAAAGAGTAACATGTTGTTTAGACTACCTATTAGGTCTTCATAAGCCTAAAAGATGATTGAGAGCTAATCGATGTATGGCCAACCTATTGTAGTGATTGATTCTTGACTAAGGCATTTTATTATAATATGATTTAACATATTAATAGATAACCTAAGTAGTTTTAATGTATATCCATCCTAAAAGGATATGATCAGTATGGCAGTTAGGCCTATTTTATATGCACTTAGAGGAGTAGATAGAGTATGTACTTAGAGTGAAAGAGTAAAGCAGAACATGTGAATGATATATATCATTTAAGGTTATAAGGAGGTCATGTGGACCAACATATATATCATGAATATCTAACAAAATTTATGGAAGAGAGGAAAAATGTTAAAAAACATAAACAAGAATGAAAAGGGCTAGTTGAGTGAAGAGGGTTGAAGATCAATTTATGAGGGCTGAAGAGATTGAAGAGTAGAAAGATTATATGATCATCTATTTTAAAATCCATAAATATTTTTGAAGGTGATAAAAAAATTAGGGGGATAATTTAGTGCTGAGTCATCTAGGGGTTTTTAGCCTCGTAAATTGGAGCTCGCTAAAGCCAAGTGGGTACTTGGTAAATTATGGGTTAGTATTCCTTACTGAGTTGGTGCTTAGCTAAAGATTATCAAGTTGGTGCTTTAAATATTAAGGTTGGTACTTTAAATTAAGTTAGTGCTACAATTTAAGATTGATGTTTATGTCATAGGACTATAGTCCATTTGTTTCATTAGTGGGTTTCCTACCCCAAGAGGGTTTCTCACATATATCTTGTGTTCATATGTTTCATGATTTTATGTTTGGTTGTTTATTATTATTGATATGTACATGCATGTTAATATGGTTCATATATATTTAAGTGAAATTGAATGACATTTTTTTAAAATTGATTCACCCCCTCCTGTCTTAGTCATCTTGTTTCCAACAATTGGTATTAGAGCAAGTCCTTTGGAACATGCTTGATAGCCTAAAGGAGATCCTAAAAAGCAAGGATGAATAGTCATCAAGCTCAAGGAGGTTTCTCTATAGGTAAAGATCTATTTTTTAATTAATCTAACTATGCCTTATGGAATGTTAGAATGAAGATATATATGATGTCACAAGGACATGATATTTGGTAATCAGTTAAGGATGGTTATATTTCACCTTCAATTCCACGAATAGATGTAGCATGTAAGAAGACTAGTGAAAATAACTCCAAGGCAATGAATGCCATTATGTGTGACCTATCAGAGGCAAGTCTATTAAATTTAATACATTATGTTTCAACCAAATATATATGGTATAAATTGAAAACGAGCTATGAAGGAGACACCAAGGTGAAGATGGCCAAATTGCAAACCCATAGAAGATAGTTTGAAATCCTAAGGATGAATGAAGATGAATCCATTGCATGATATATGTTAAGAGTTATTAAGCTTGTCAAAATAATTAGAGGAATAGAAGAAGTGAAAGAGTCTGCTATTGTTAAAAAGGTATTGATATCACTAAATTCCAAGCTTGATTCTAAAGTATTTACACTAGAATAAATGCAAGATTTGGACAAGCTAGAGATGTATGGGTTCTATGGAATATTAACTACCTATGATATGAGATCAAATGAAGGAATACCTCTAAATAAGGAATTTGATTTAAAGGTAAAAAAGAAGTCAAAGGTTAAGAAGGAAAAATATGAGGTATGTTTAGACATTGATGATGATGAATTGATTGTTATGTTTTCTATAAAGCTAAGAACATGTTTAGGCAAGTACAAAGGTAATTTTCCATTCAAGTGCTTCAACTATGGAAAAATTGGACATTTTGAAAACAAGTACCATCAATATAATACTATGTATGATGATATAAATAATAAATTCTATTGGTATAATAAGAGTAACCAGAGTTTCAAGAGGTATGAAGGCAAGAAAAAGTCATTCAAAATATGAAGAGTTTCTACACTAAATAAGACAATTCATCTTATCTGAGTGATTCAAACACATCTAAAAATGAAGATGATAGAAATTAATCTAAGAATGACAATAATGAAACCCTATTCATGGGTATATAATTAGATAATGAGGGTTTTTCACATGCAAAAAGTCTCATGATCGATGTAGAATCAGATGAAGAAAAATATTGTTGATGTGGGTTTTAGGAACACCAATCTCATAACAAGGTATCCTCTAACATTTTAAGATCTCAATGGAGGTGAAATATCCTCTAGGACATGAGTTATAGGTATGTGATATTAAAAACTAGGTGATGAAATAGTAGGTAGGGCATGCAGGTTATTAACTAAGATTGTGAACAGAGGGGTGGTCTCTAAAAAGGAAGTAAAATCTAGATGAATTGGTGGCTTAATAGTTACTTAATTTAGAGTGGGAAAGTCTCAAAATAAATTCATAAAGGGTGGAAGGGTATAGAATAAAAGAGAGACTCTTATGGATTCAAGAATCACCTCTCAATTTAGTTTCTAAGTGGATAAGTACTTTCATAACCTGTTTACTGCTAACATCTATTACAGACACGTAGTCAGACATGGTCAAGTAGTCTAGGATAATATTAATATAGGAATCTCATAGGTCTCAATCAAAGGTTGTTACTTTTAGAGAAGCTATTGAAAACTATTAAATCAAGAAATTATGGCTTGATCTTAGTGAGGTATCTGAGATAGATGTTGCACATACATAGAAAACTACATCAAATTAAAATACCTCTACACACTTAAGAATATGAATCAATCAAATTACCAATAACCAATTTAATTTTCTAATATTTCAATAGATATTACACATCTGAGACTATCATATCAATTATAAAAATAAATTATTCCTTCATAGCTCTTATTCACTAAGAATTATTGAACCATACAACCAAAAGAGATAAGCCTAATTACACAAACATTGCAAAGAAAATACATAAACACATGTGTTGAAAATCAAAATTACTTCTTCTCCTATATATTGAAATCTTCTAACCCCTTAAAACTATGGGTTACATGTGTTTATATAGACTTAGGTAGGGGTCACCTCATCTTCCAAGTATATTAAAAATATAATTATGGTCTCAAACGCATATAAGGTTATCTTACACTTATCAATAGTTCAAGTTATCCTTTACAAAATCATGCAATGTGTACATGTTTACAAAATTAATAGGAAAATTTTTACAATATGTTTAAATCATAAGAATACTATAAATATAAAATATACATCATTATCAAAATGTACATGCATAAAATTGGCCTTTTAAGGTTGAGACATCTACATAAGTGCATTGAATTTAGAGTGGGAGTTGTAATTGTAATTGTTGACTTAGAACTCAATGTAGGGACTTTATTTTGATTTTTCTCTACCTATATATTGAGATAACACTTGTGCACCACATCATATTGTTGTTTAATTATATCCAAGTTTAAAAGAGAGGGTCTATGTACCTTGCCAACATACTCTAAGAGCTTTGCATACTCTTATTTTGTCATATGGAAGTTAATCCTGAAGATTTCAAATTTAGTCACCTTTTTCCTTGCAAATCTCAATTTTGCTTCAATGTCTTCTAAAGACATCCCTTGTAAAATCTACTTGAAATTGTCTAAAGCTTCTTGAATAAATTGATCAAAGATTATCTTGCTTATTAACTTTCTTGTAGCATCCTTCACTTTTGAAAATTTCAAGTCATTTAAAATTTTTAAGATGAGGGCCTCATGTTCCTGGTATTTGGGGATCAAATCCCCAATTACTATTACCCATTCTCTAGACTCGTATGTTTTAATAACCACCATATTGAGTGAATTAGATAACTCGAATGGTGTCATTAGATCTAAATGGCTATATTCCTTATTAGTTGTATAAATAATTAATAGCTTTAGTTTATTCTTATCTTCCTTTAAAGAATTAAATAATTTATGCATTTGGTAAATGTGAGGGGATAATTTACCCAACATTTCCTCTAATGACACTAAAGAATTATAAAATTTAGATGTAACTTCTTGTACATCAATTTCAATGCTTGCTAAGATGTGAACTATATGTTGTTCTTTGATCAATTATAGTTTTACTTCCAGATCTTACCTTGCCTACTTTGTGCCCTCATGTAGTGTCACCATAGCATCTTTATGGGCCTCAGATAGAGACCTAAAATATTCATTATAGGGGGATTGGCCCACATGTATATTCTATCTCTTGGATAGGGAATAAACTTATTGCTTTTCCTCTAGAATAATTTCCCTACTAGCTTTATCCTTTAACTTTCTCTTTCTTACCCTTTTGATGCTCCTAGATGGCTTATCAAACAAAATTTTTATGGATGGGATCTCTATGATATTAAAACTAGGCATTTGAGTAGTCTTGGTTCTTAGATCAATATCCCATTGAAGAATCACTAGTTGATTGGGTTCTATCTCTTGTGTGCTTTTAACCATAGCCTCCTCTTCAAGATCTTATGTTGGTTGTTACCTCTTTGCTACCTTGAATATTGTGTCAATAAGAGAAGGCCGGATGATCTTGGACCAATCTAAACCTCCATATTATGGGAGTGGATGTACCATGATAACTTAATTTGCCTTCTTCCCTTTGCCTAAAGACATAATAGTGGTTTCCTGGGATGGGCTAGTGGATGGTATGGGCAAAGTGATCTAGGTGGATGAAACATGGAGTTTGGGAGTGGCCATGGCTATTTCAATTTTCTTATCTTCCATTTTTCTCTTCAAGGTTCTGACTATGGTAGTGCCATATGGGATACTAGTAGTGGCCATGATGTAGGTGAATGGCATGGTGGGGGAAGATGGAGCAATGTAAGTGTAAGAACCCTTCTCTACCTTTAGAGTGAGTAGAGTAATGTGAAAGAGAGAGGAAGAGGTTAATGAAACTTTAGCGGTGGAAGTGATAACTTCCACCTTGGGAGTCTTCAGAGTAGAGTAAATTAACATAGACCCACATATAGGCACACATGAAAAAACTAGGGAAGTGGTCTCTAAAGTCTAAGCCTTTTTACCTATTATATCTTTTGTGGTTGGTGCCTTCCCTTTGTCAACCATGATGCTTAGTGCCTTGGCTCTATCCAATTATTCTTCTACATCAAGTTATTTTTCTTCTTCCTTTTATTGTTGAAGAATTGAAGTTAAGGTCTATGATTGCTTAACTATTGGACTACTAGTGAGGGGAGTCCTTCGATTCCTTTTATAGAAAATAGTGGTCTTGACCTCTGATGAGGAGCCTTTTTTATCTAAGGTAGAAGATTCTTGTGTGGCTACCCTTGATGATGTAGGCTCTTGAACTTGGGTGGTAGTTATAGGAATTTGTAACATTATTTTAGTGGGGTGATCTTGTTGTTCCTCATTAGAGGACTCTAGATTAATAGGATATCCTATAGATCTTCTAGGAACAATATAATTCACACTTGGTTCTTTATTTATAGCCCTCAGCTTAAAATGAAGTCCCTGTGAAGGCTCCCCTTGTTCCTTAGTCTACTATAGGGGCTGGTTGATCAAAAAATATGAGGTTATCCATCTTATAGAAATTAGTAGCCTATTATGCATTTCCTTTACTATTATTGAAGGATATTATTAGATTATCCTTAAATGATCCTCCTTTTAACCAATAATTTTTTTCCTATGTAGTACTTGATCATCATCTTTTGAAATCGAAAATAGGAAGACATGGTCATATGGGACGTGTTGGTATGGGATCCCTAAGCCCTGAATGTGTCTTTGTACGAAACCATGGGGATCCCAATCCCTATGTGGAATAGAGGCAAATGATAGATCTTTATTTTATTTCCTACCTCTCCAAAGGGCTTCCTTTGAGTGTAGTACATCCTACCAATGACCATATGTGACACATGTTTTTCTTATTTTTAATTAGGTATTCCTCAACACTCTACCAAAGTTGATAGGTAATTTCTTTCTCTACCAATTTTTTAGGTACATATTTGGGGAAGCATAGGGGATGGAACTTATGTCTAGAAATCATAATCACCATGTAGTCAAGATACAACTAGTAATCACCCCTCCCAACATGTGTTTTCACTATGATTAATCCAATTATGGGAAGTGGAGACACATGGAGTGCTTGCCATACTTGAAAATAGGCATCCTCAATAATCCAAACCATGTTATTTTTATTTTCATATATGTGTAGTAATTGGTAATAATCATAAATGTGATTCTTGACACAGTTTATGGCTAGGCTCTAGAGCTTGCCGAGAACCTTATAGACTATGCCCATTATAACATTTAGGAGATAAGACATCATATATAAGTGGCCTAATATAGTGGGGCACTTGATTTTGTTTAAGACATATTCTCTCAAATGAAATCTAATAATTTCACCCAAAGCAAAAGTTGTGCCACTGGTCATCATTAAATGAAGTAAAGGCACCTAGTCTAGATTAAGAAAATGGATGTTGGGCATTCCATACATCCTTTTTAGTAGCACCATCCAAATTTTCAATCCCATGATAATTTTTTTGATAGGAGTGGGATTATTTCCTTTATATTTCATGGTTTTCCCCAAAGAGAAGCCATGAGCTGAGTACCTTATCTATTGAATTCTCTTAGTTCCATGAAACTAGTCTCTGCTTAGCAAAATATGCATCTAGAACTAGTGATAAATACCTCTAAAAGTTAGCTTTAGAGATGCATGCCATGACTATATAGTTGTATATATGGTGTAGAAATTCATCCTATGTAATCTTCCTAGTAAATAATAAATCTTTTAGGAGGTAGATATAGGGCATCACCTTAGGTTTGGCCACTATCAAATGTAGTGCTTGTCTATTGAGGGATAACAAGCTTGTAATGAATTGTCATTCTATGGAAGATATATTTTTATCTAGTGAAAATAAATCAATAAAGTCCATAATACCCCATAATTTAGAAGAGTTCCCATACCTATTGTCAAAGATGGTGGCATCATAGATTGTGTCTTTGAATTATGTTGAATCCTTTATGGAAAATGGAGATGGCAAAAGTGATCCTCTAAAACTTCTTAGATGATGATGCCATTATAATTATGTGTAGTGCTTGTAGTTTGGTTACATGCTATGTGAAAAATTCTCCTTGCTAGTAGTTTTTTTGCTATTTAATGGATTCACAAGTAGATAGGGCTTTTATACACAAGTTAGAAGATGAGCTCAAGTTCATTTTTGAGTAATGGATACATTTATGGCTACACATCATGTATATAATGTGGCAATAAATTATATTTCATGCATTATAAATGTCTAACATTCATATGTTTTGTATTATCTACATAGTTCAAATCTTGTTAGTTTAGTTAGCAGATATCCTTAGCATGTATTGGGAAGTATTTTATTTTATTGGCTATATATAACAAGCTTTCGATAGTTAGGAATCATGAGTTAGTTTTTGTGTTGGGACCACGCCTAAAAAATATACATACAAATATTTTGAACATGAATCTTGAATAAAAATCTTGAAGACCAAATCTATCAGAATAAATGTTCTAAAAAAAATTTCTGATACAAAAATCTTGATGAATAAAATATGAATAAGTCTTTCATGCATAAAGTCTGAACAAAACACCTAAAGATAAAAAATCTTGATGAATAAGTCCCAAAAAAAAGTTCCAAAGACCAAAAATTTTGAGAAAGTGGTTTGAACAAAATGTCTAAAAACCAAATCCTGAATATAATTCCTTTGAATAAAATAAAGTCCCAGAAACCCTATATAGTCCAAAAATTCTAGAAAAGGCATTAATAAGGTCAGTCCATAAAATTGTATAATACCATGCTAAGTGTAAAGACTAAGGATAATTTCAAATTGAACTTGTATAGATAAAATAGAATAAATGCTTAACAAACAAGGCCAAAATCCAAAAAAATTGGGTCCCCTTTTCTTATTGAAGAAAATGGGTATGTTGGGTGCAATAAATGTTGACTTATAAGAGGAATACTTTTGAGTATTTGATAACCCAAAACTTTCTTTTGGGATTTCAAATCAAACATGAACTATAACACAAAAAAATATTAGAAATAGAGATGTGGAAGAGACTCTTATATACAATCACACAACATACTTGATTTCTCATCCATGGATCTATGTGCTAAAAGTAAAGTTCATTTAACCCTTATTGTAATAATATTTTTAAAGGATTGATGAAGCTATAGTTTTCATTTTGGTTTTTTTTAAATTTCATTAAATCAATGGAATGTCAAGCATTGCTCTTTTGTTAGCTAGGCATCCATAGCCCTGCTAGAGATACCTTGGGTTCCTTCTCCCCTCTTCCTTTATTTTCTTTATCATGATGCATGGTACATTGACCTTATTTCATCATGTGAGCCTTTGATCTTCTTTAGATATTATTTTAGATTTATTGATTGGTCTTTTAAACTTATTAGTTCTTTTTCTTAAATTTTTCCCTTTTTTATCTGAATGGAAGGAGGTGAGATTAAAACCCCTATGATCTAGTATGATTATAAAATAAATGATTTAATAGAGCATCCCTATTAGTTACATGTGTACCAATAAGTATCACCTCCAAAAATTATTAATATGATGAATGAGTATTAATATGATAGATTTTTTCGGTCCAATGGAATAATAAAACTTTCTAAATTCATATGAAGTATTTGGGAGAAAATTTCACATAATTGGTAGCAATATTCAATTATGACACAACCCATAATGATTATGATTACATACCTAAGTCCTGAGAACTCTAAACATACAAGCATACCCAATTTGTTAACAAGCCCCAAGTTTTGAATCTGTTTGCAATTTCCCCTTTCTATTACAAGTTTATTTAAGCATAAAATAGGGGCCCTATCTGGTTGGATATTGATCAAGGAAATAATTTAGGTGATAATTTGGGTGATAGTTCCACCCCAATTGATGGCGAAACTTTCGAGAGCCATAACGTTTGCACCGTAGCTCCAATTGATTCACTGTTTGAACCATTGGAAAGCTCAGAATGAGGAGAACATCATGAGATATCATTGATATTTTCTCAATGAATTTTTACCATAAAAACCCCAATGGAAGTTCCCCAAATTTCAATTTTAGTAGTGCAGTCTAAAAATAGTAAGTTTCTAAAAATAGTAATTCCTCAAATTCTATATTATTTTAAATCTTGGAATTCAAACCACTTAATATCCCTTGATATTGGTGACCTTCCACATCCTCCCCATACTTTAAAAATGTGTATAAATGAAGAGGTAACCTGAAATTTGAAGATAGACATCTCTTCCCAGAGATAAGCATATATTTGTATTGCAATCTTGAGTAATACTACATCTCTTCTCAAAGAATTCATTGTTATTGTGATATTTCTATGTTATTTAAATATTTATCAACTATAACTTATGAGTTTTAGATCAGATATTATCTTAGTGATGCTAGAATAATATAATTCAGATTGTCATAGGAAATAATAAAACAATTAATCTAATAAAGTAGGAAACATAACCTAGAAAACAAGAAATCTAACCTGTCAAGCAAGAAACCTAACCTAGCAAGTAGAAAATATATTATAAGAAAGCAACAAACTAGCCCAATCCTACCTCTACCATGCTTCTTCATCAATTTAGGGTACCTTTAAATGGTACATCCATGAAGTAATGCTTCAAAAACTATCTGTTGACTAGATATATGAGTTCATTGCCCTGTAGGTCCTTTAGATAGAATGCATTATTGCCTAGGATCTATGAAATTTGATATGGTCCAATCCATAGTGGGGTAAATTTATCGTGTTTTTCTTTATTTTCATGAGCCTTATCCCAAAGTATCACTAGATATGAGATCCTAAATACTTTGACCTTTGCTCTTTTATCAAACCACCACTTGACTATTTATTGGTGTTTACTAAAGGTCTGTAGGGCCTTAGTCCTAAAATTTTCCATTTTTATTATATCTAGTAGTCTAGATTATAATTTTTTATTTGGTTCCATGTATTCCTAAACAAATTGATAATTCAGTAATTTTAGCATGATTGGGAATACTAGCCTATGTCCACACACCAAAAGAGAGGGTGAGGCTTTGAGGGCTTGCTTATATCTTGTTCAGTCTACCCAAAAGGCATATTTTAGAGATTATTCTAGTTGTTAGGATTACTCCTATCTGATTTCTTAATTGCATCTATTAGATTATTATTCATTGATTCAATCAATCCATTTCCTTGAGGGTAATGGTTAGAATATGACCTAATAGTAATATGGTTATCATGAGCCCATTTAGTGAATTCAAATGATATGAATGTTGGTCCATTATAAAAAATTAGTGAAATGGGAGTGCCAAATATATTTTTGATGTGTTCCTCTAGGAATTAAATCACATCTTGGTCTCTAGAATTCTCTATGGCCACTACCTCAGTCCATACAGTATAGTAATATGTGACAGTGAGTAAAAACCTATGATTTATTAATAAATTTGGGTTAATGACACTAATAAAGTCTAAACCCCATTGGCATTCCTTCAACAATAGGTTATAATGGCATTGATGTATATACTTATCTTTTTTCTAAATCTTAGAATTCATGACATGTCCTTACATGAGCATGGGCATTTATGAAAATTATTGGCTTGTATTAACCCATTCTTAATAACTTGTGGGTTGTGGTATTCTCAGATGGATGACCACTACCTATCTTCTAGGGCAATTTTTCCAAAGTCTCTTTAACTTCTTTTGTAGATACACACCTGAGATAGATGCCTTCATAGTTTCTTCTATAGATAACTTATTTTTTGATCATGTAATGAGTAGATTTGAGCCTCAAATATTTCCTTTGTTCCATATTGAGTGTTTGTGAACAAGTACCTATAATAATATATTATATTATATCATTATACCATTCTCCTTTAGATACTTGGGCTTCACATACATATTCAACAATAATATGTGGATCTGGTTCAATCATGAGTTGGATAATGCCTTGACCCTAAATGTTCCTATCACGCTTGATTTATACATCAAAATCCTATAATTTATCTATCCATTTTCCTCTACGTTCTCCTAATTAGATATATAATAAGGTGATCTTGATATCAGGAATAGGTATGATAGTAATAGTCTTATTCATCAAGATGTAGTGTTGAAACTTTTTCATTACTTTGAAAAGAGCAAAAAAAAATTATCAATCATGGAGTACCTAAGTTAAACATTTTTTAGGTTTGTGCTCATGAATGTAATTAGATGCTCAATCTCATATTTATTTTATGTTATGATATCAGTAATTGTATGTTCTAAATCAAATGAATACAAGTAAAAATCCTTCATTAAATATGGACTAATTAGTATTGGGGATTAAGATATAGCATCTTTAATGTCTTGAAAATAATTATGGGCCTTAGCTATCCATTCTATTTTAGCATCATGCTTAAGCATTACATTTGGAGTTCTATCAATTTATGCAAATCTTGAGATAAACTTCGTTATGAAATTAATCTTCCCAAAGAATGATTTGATCTCCTTATTATTTGGTGGTGTAATCTTTGAAATTACCTAGATCCTATCTAGATCAATATGATCCCTTCTTTGGCAATGATGTGTCTTAAGAGCTTACCTTAAGTTACTCCAAATATTCTCTTCTTTGGGTTTAGTGAGATTCCAAACTTTTTGCAACTCTCAAAGATTAACTACAGATGGCCTATGTGGTCATTCCTATTCTTGGAGAACATAGTAAGATCATCCATATAGATGATTATGCACTTACCATTTAATCCTTTAAATTCATGATTCATGGCTCATTTAAAGGTGACTCCAACATTTATTAGGCTAAAATTCATCCTCTTATATGCATAAGTACCCCACTTCATAGTAAATGTAGTCTTCATCCTATCTTTTGATTATACCAACACCTGGTTATAACCTAAAAATCCATCCAAGAAGGACATCATTTTATAGCCACTAACTATATATATAAATTAATCCAAAGAAGTCAGGGGATAGTTGTCTTTATCAAAAAAATTGTTTAAGTTTTTGAAATCAACACATAACCTGATCTCTCCACTCTTTTTTTATTGGAACAAAATTGGCCACCCATGTAAAATGTTTGATTAAGAAGACTATTCTTGCACATAGAAACTTTTCCACTTCTCTTTAAATGAGAGGCTCCAAGATGGGACTCATTGGTCTCTATCTTTGTCTAAATGGCTTGTGGTATGGTTTCAGTAGATTTATGTGAGTGATGACCTTAGGGTAATAAAACTTCAAGTATTCATATGTATCTATATCTAGTAATCAATTCCTTTACCTAATGTCTTTATTATGGGGTATAGTTGAGGCTAATGTTAATTTATCATAGGCTATGTTCATCACTTGAATTATCCATTTTGAAGTTAGACTCATTGAATTTAGGTTTCCTTATCTACTAATCTTGAAGATATATATAAAATTGTATTTATAAGGAAACCAAACCAATTGGGAGACTATTCTCTTTGAGCTAGAGGATACCTTCCTTATCTAACTCCTCTTGATATAGATAACTAACTTCCTTATCATCAATGATTTGGGACTCAAATTGCCCTGAATTGGTTTGAAACTCAATGATATATTAGTCATCATTCAAGACTTATAATTTTTTAAATTTTTATGAACAAAAGGATAAGGTACTAACTTAATAAAGAATATATTTACCTTAGATTGTTAAATAGGATCCAAATTAGTAGCAATAGTAGCTAGTGAATCTGTAGTTTGATTTTGCTCTCTAGGAACTATTACTATGTTGAAAGCTTCAAAGCTCTCAATCAAATCCCATGCTCTATGTTTATATCTTTTCAAATAATATATATTTCATTGGTATTTATTTCTAACTTGATTGACTACAAGTTTTGAATCCCTAAATACTAGTAACTATTTTATATGGTTCTTGAGTGCAAATTGCAATCCCAAAATTAAAGCTTCATATTCAACCCTATTGTTAGTATAAGATAACTATAACCTATATGATACAAATAAATTATTCCTATGTGGATCCATTAATTCAACTCTTATTCCTAGTCCTTATTTGGATCTGGCATCATCAAAGTGTAGATTCCATAGTTGATTGAAACCTTCAAATTCTAGGTCTTATATTTGATTTTACATTGTAAAAGCATAAATACCAAGGATAGGGAATTCATAATTTACCTCTTTATTCTTCACATTATACTTTACGATAGGATATTTCATCCTTGGTTCCTTATTTATTTGGATTTGATTTGAAATGCCTCTCCATGGTATCCAGATGTGAGATAAGTCTATTGAGAGATATATATTAAGCATTTTAGAATAGACCCTACTTAGCAATAGTCCATATCCTATAGGTATGTCTACCAAAAGTATGTCTATATTCATCTATACTCATGGATCATATGCTACTTGAATAGGTACATTAGTTAACTCTCTAACCACTAGTACCGCCTTTTTATCTAATTGAGAAACTATTCTCTTTGAAGGGCTTGGATTTAGACCTAGCTTTTGACATATAGAAGTAGGCATTATAGTTGCTAAATATCTAGAATGAACTAAAAAATTATGAATATTCTTACTAAATGCATTGATAGTTAGTAAAAAATGTGTGACCTCTAGCTTGCTTTTATAGATGACATTAGCATCAACAACTTTTATTTTATCTGTAGATGGTTTTATCCTTTCCACAGGGGTCTTCCTTGTGATAGACTTCCATAGTAGCTCCTTTTTTTTAGTGATTTGAGATGATTCATGAAGATAAATATTTTATTCTATTTCTTCATGTCTTAAATGATGTTTTATCCTCTTTTTCTCTATTCCTCCTTATTATAAGGTTGATCATTCCTTTTTGGGGGAGGTGGATTGTTGTCAAATTTTGGATTGGGTGGAATGGCTATGTTATTTGGAGGAATAGAAGTTGTAAAGGGTTTCCTATTCCTTAGGTTGTAACCAAATTTTTTGAAATTATAGAAAGCATGAATCTTTTCATTTTTATCCTCTTGTATGTTATCATCTTCCCTTAGAAAGGGAAACTCATGAGTCTCAAAGAACATGGTAGTGATTGAAGGATTGATATCCTAGTGGGATTCTAGTATATTATGCATCTAATCCTACCTTACTAATTATCTTTGAAATATTTCAAATGTTGCACAAAATTCAACACAACCAATCACACCATGCTAAGAAGTATTATGGATTCTACACCAATTAGGTAGAGTTAGCTCTACCATGTTGATATTTGGGAGCTTGTTAGGCTATTCTATGTTTTTTCCAGGCCTATTGAATGGTCTATTATATTTATATAACCCTAAATTATTATTTCCACTTGGGACATTGGTATTTCCTATCTTTCTTTGCATGTTAAGGAAGTCATTACTCAAATTTTGAACCATCTTTTGAATAGCATCTAGTTCGACCTTTGTAGATTCAGTGCCCTAGAGAATAGTAGTAGAAGATGTAGCCAAATTTTGTATTGTGATGGTAACCATTTACTTGTACATGGTTGTTTAAAAAACTATAATTTGTATGTGTTGTATATGTTGGAGGAGGTAGCATGTACAATTGGTTCTAATTGAATGTAGGAATGTTCTACTTCACATGTGGGACTAGGTTAAATGCTAGGAATCCATTATTGATACTCATTACACTAGTAACCTAGGGATTAAGCTACCTATAAATGATGGTGGCCTCTTCATATACCAATTCCAATGTGGTGGCATAAATTTCCCTTCTCAAGAATATCATAGTAATTAGGTCCAAATCATTCTTGTACATCTATAATACTAATGCTTCTTCTAGTTTATATCTTGGGCTTAAACATGTATACATATTTTGAAATCTTACATTGAAAGTGTGGATAGGCTCATTAGGCTCCCTCTTCATGGTATTTAAGTGTTGGTATATCAAATAGGGGTTGGTGACCTATCTGAATTGTGTAAGAAACATTGTTTGACATGCATTCTGAGAAGTAATGGAATTTTTTGTTAAATTTAGATACCGATCATAAAAAGCATCCATTAGTATAAAAGGGAAAATCCTAAATGTAACATCCTCTTTGATAAAATTCATTAATCTTAAAGTATCCTTAAAATATTTTATGTGTTCCTATGATATTCTAGATCCTAAAGGATATAAGGATGGTAGATACTTTTCAAGATTCCTAGGTAGGTCATGCACATCCCCTAAGATGGTAGTAGTAGATCCAACCAACCAATGTGGTTAATCCATGGGATGATTAACATGAGAAATACTCCTTACTAGGGAAGGTGTCCTATATTTTTTATGGACTAGGGAAATTGGTACAAATCTAGGTCTCCTATCATTTGATAAAGGTGAGACTAGAAGACCAGCCTAAGAACTAGATCTGGACACTCTCTTGAATGACTCTAGTGTAAATCTATGCAAAAACTAACCTCTTTTATCATAGGTTCTAAGCCACCCTCATAATGCTAAAAAGAGAATGTTGATGTGGGTTTTAGGCACACCAGTCTCATAACAAGGTAGCCTCTAACATTTTAAGATCTCAATGAAGGTGAAATCCCCTCAAAGGCACAAGTTGCAAGTATGAAATATTAACAACCAAGTGATGGAAGAGTAGGTATGGCATGTAGGTTGTTGACAAGGATTATGAATAAATGTATGGTATCTAAAAAGAAGTAAAGTCTATATGAGTTAGTGGCTAGATGGTTACTTAATCTAGAGTCAGTAGGTCTCAAAATAAACTCAAAAAGGAGGGAATGGTAGTGAAAAAAAGAGAGACTCGTATGGCCTTAGGAATCATCTCTCAAGTTGGTTTCTAAGTGGATAAGAGATTTCATAACCTATGTCTATTGTTAGTAGCTATATCACACGTAAAGTCAGACATGGTCAAGCAGTCTAAGATAATCTTTATATAGGAAACTCATAGGCCTCAATTAAAGGGTATTCCTTTTAGAGAAGCTATTACACACTCTTAATCAGGAGATTATGGCTTAAGCTTAGTGAGGTATCTGAGATAGTTTTTTCACATACATAGAAAATTAAATCAAAATAAAATGCCTCTACACACTTAAGAATATGAATCAATCAACTTACTTGTCAATAACTAGTTTAACTTGCTAATAATTCAATAGCTATTACACATCTAAGACTATCATATTAATTATAATAAGAAATAATTCCTTCATAGATTTTGTACATTAATAGTTATTATATCATACAACCAAAATAAATAAGCTTGATACACAAAAATTGGAAATAAAATACACAACATATGAGTTGACAATCAAAATTTCTTCTTCTCTTATATATTAAAATCATTTGACCCCTTAAAAATATGGGTTAAATGTGTTTAAATAGACATGGGGATGGGGCACCTCATCCTCCAAATACATGAAAAATACATTACATTTTGAATTTATAACTTTAATTCTAATTATGGTCTCAAAACTATATAAGGTTATCTTACACTTTTCAATAGTTCAAGTTAGCCTTTAGAAAATCATGCAACATGTGCATGTTTAAAAAATGTATAGGAAACTTTTTAAAATATGTTAAAATCATAAGAAGAATATAAATATAAAATATATACCATTATCATAATGTACACACACAAAATTTGCCTATTAAGGTTGAGTTAACGTCTGCATGGATGCATTGACTTTAGTGGGAGTTGTAACTATAGTCATCAACTTAGAACTAGATGTAAGAACTTCAGTTTGCTTCTTCTTTGCATCTAGCTCAAGATAGAACGTATGTTCCACATCATGCTATTGTGTAATTATATCCAAGTTTAAAATAGATGGTCTATGTACCCTACCAACTTGACTTAGGATCTTTGCATGCTCTATTGTTGTCATCTAAAAGTTGATTTTGAAGATTTTAACTTTAGTCACCTTTTTCCTTACAAATATCAATTCTATTTCAATGTCGTATAAGGGCATCCCCTATAAACTCTACTTAAAATTCTTTGAATATTCTTGAATAAGCTAATCAAAGTTTATCCTACTTATTAACTTTCCTGTAGTTTCCACTTTTGACAATTTCAAGTCATTCAAAATTTTTAGGATGAGGGCCTCATGTTATTGGTATTTGGGGATCAAATCCCCAACTATTATCACCCATTCTCTGGCATCCTTTATTCTAAAAACCACCATAATGAGTGCATTATATGCCTTTAATGGTGTCATTAGATATAAATGGCTATATGCCTTATTATTTGTATAAAAATTTAACACCTTCAATTTATTCTCACTTGCCTTCAAAAAATTAAACAATTTATGCATTTGGGAAATATGAGGGGATAATTCATTCCACATTGCCTCCAAAGCCTATAAATAATTATAACATTTACATGTATCCTCCTAAAACTCAGTTTTAATGCCTAATGGGATGTGATTTTTTTGTTATTATTCTCTGTTCAATTCGAAATCTGCTTCTAGCTCCTACCTTGTCATCTCTATGCCCTCATGTAGTGCCACCATGACATCTTTATGGGACTCATATAGAGACCTTAAATATTAATTATAAGGGGATTGGCACATTTGTCTATTCTATCTATTAGATAACGCATAAACTTCTTGCCTTTCTTCTAGAATCATTTCCCTACCATCTTCATCCTCTAACTTTCTCTTTCTTACCCTTTGGATACTCCTAGATGTCTTGTCAAACAAATTTATTAAGGATGGTAGATATATGATCTTAAAACTAGGCATTTGAGTAGTCTTGGATATTAGATCAATAGCCCATGGAGGAATCACTAGCTGATTATGGTCTATCTCTTGTGTGTTTTTAACCTTAGCCTCCTCTTTAAGATCTTTCACTAGTTGTTGCTTATTTGCTGTCTTGAGGATTTTGTCAAGTAGGAAAGGCCAAATGATCTTAGACCAGTCTAAACCTCCATATTAGGGGAATGGATGGACTATGATGACTTGCTTTGCCTTCTTCCCTTTTCCTAAAGACACAAAAATGGTTTTTTGGGATGGGTTGGTGGATGTTATGGGAAAAGTAATCTAGATAGATGAAACATGGAGTTAGGGAGTGGCCATGGATATTTTTATTTTCTTGGCTACCCTTTTTATCTTAAAGTGTTATGACTATGGTAGTGCTAAAGGGGATGTTAGTAGTGGTCATGATAGAGGTGGATGGCATGGTGGGGAAAAATGGAGCAATGGTAGTGGAAGAGTCATTCTCTACCTTTAGAGTGAGAATATATATGTGCAAGAGAGAGGAAGATGTTAATGAATCATCAGGGGTGGGAGTGATAAATTCCACCCTAGGACTCTTCAGAATAGAGGAAATTGGAATAGATATAAAAATAAGCACACATGAGAAACTAGGGAAGTAGTATCTAAAGACTAAGCTTTTTTACCTATTGTGTCCTTCATGTTTGGTGCCTTACCTTTGTAATCCATGAGTCTTAGTTCCTTATCTCTCTCCAATTATTCTTACTTCCTTTTGTTGAGGAATTGAAGGTAGGGTCTATGATTTCTCAACTATTGGACTACTAGTGAGCAAAGTCCTTGTCTTTCTTTTATATAAAATAGTGGTCTTGGACTCCAAGGAGGAGACTTATTGAGCTGAGGCAATAGATTCCTATGTGGCTACCCTTGATGATGTATAATCTTTCAATTGGGGGCAATTTTTAGGCATTTGTAGTTTTGTTATAGTTGGGTGCTCTTGTTCTTCCTCATAAGAAGACTCTAGATTAATAAGATCTCCTAAAGCTCCTCTAGGATTAAGCTCATTTAGCCTTATTTCTTTCTTAATAGCTCTCAAATTAAAAGGAAGTTATTTTGAAGGCTCCCCTTGTTCCTTATTCTACTATGGGGGCTATCTATTCCCAAAAAATTAGGTTATCCATCATATAGCAAGTGGTAGCTTGTTACATGCTACGCCCCTAACCTATGGCATGTATTAGGATAGGAATAGTCAAATTGTGGGTTAATTATCCCTCTTTCATGCTATATCACATTTCTCTATGCATTCATTTGGTTATTAGGCTGGCCTATGGAGTAACCATGGCCTAGATAGACTATATATAGGAGGTAGTGGGTAATTGTTGATCATCATATTGTGAATTCTACTCTTATTGAAACTTGTGGAGGTTTCCCCCTCAAAGTGGCTTGTCTATTATCATATATTCTGATATATTCTCAATCATATTTGGATCTATTTTTTCTATTTTACTTTATTTTTGAAGTAATTAAATTACAAGTGGTATTCGAGCTGTAATTTGGACAATTTTGTGGGTGAAACCCTAATTTTTTAAATTTGGCTATATCTAAAAAATTATTGAAAATTTCTCTAATTTTTTTAATGGAAGTGATAAATCATTAAATTAAGCCTCCATTAAAAATTTAGCTCATTTGGATCTATTTTACAAAAGTTATCACCATTTTAGGGTTTTTCATAAAATTCCTCTATAGTGCACAATTTAAAGAATGTTTCTGAGTTATTTACATTTTTGGAAAGATTAGAAAAATTTGGATAGGGTATGTTCTTTGTATATTTTGATTTGAGCCTGACATAAGTCCAAAATTGCTTGGTAAAAGTTGGGTCAAAAGTGCCAATCAAGGTCGACATCATAAAGCCTTTTTATGGTAGGTCCATAAACTTGGGGTCGAGGAAAGGATGCTAAAACTCTAGGTAAAACTCCTAACAAGAAAGAGATGGAGTTAGAATAAGGATGTAATAGATCCTTTGTACCAGGGTTCTCTGATATAGATCTCAAAGTGAGTCAGCTTGACTATACTGTGTAAGGCATTCAAAGTGAGGTGCAAGCCATACTAATCTAATATGAAATCCATACAAGATAGTTTGGTAGATATCATGATGGATTTGAAAAATAATTAGCCAAATCATCTAGCTATCACTATTGCACAACCCCACTAGTTCTCCCAACTATCCTACTTCAAATCCAACTACATTACCACAGAGGAACCTATTACCAAAGGTGGATATGCACAAATTTGATGGAAAAGATCCACTCAATTAGATCAACCAAATGGAGATTTTTTTTATCTACATCAGATCTCAAGTGGACAAAAGGTTACCATGGAATCCTTGTATCTTGAACCTGATCAATTCATTTGGTATCAATGGTTATGTGCTCGAAAGAAAAAGATGACTCTCAATGTTACTTGGTCAATTTTTATAAAGGAGCTACAATTACACTATGGCAATAGTGTGACAGAGAATTACTTCAACCAACTAGAAAAATTGTGATAGACAGGCTCCATCAAGGATTATATTCTTCATCATTTTTAAACCTATCCTTACGTGTGGAGACAATTTCTGAGGAGAAATTGAATGACCTATTTTTAGGTGGACTCAAGGACCACATTCAACATGAGGTATGCATGTTTAATCCACTTAAGATTTTTGATTCTATTATCATGGCACGTAGGGCTAAGGAAAAAATCATAGCCAACAAGAAGTAGCCATTCAGTCACTTTAAAGATCATTGCATATCAACACCAACATTTCCTCCACCTACCAGATTGACCCCTCAACAAATCAAAGAGAAGCATATAAAAGGATTATGTTTTGGTTGTGATAGAAAGTGGAGCAAAGGACATAGATGTGCTGAGAAGAAGTCATTCTACATTGAGGGATCCAATGAAGCTGAAGAAGAAGATGATGCCTCTAATGATGATGAGGAAGAGATAGAGGAGGTACCTAAAGATTCCCAACCTAAAATCTCTTGACATGCACTTATAGGTATTATCACTCCACAAACTCTTAAGGTGGTGGGTTTCCTCAAGAAATAGAAGGTGGCAGTGTTGATTGATTCAAGGAACACACATAACTTCATCAACCATAAGTTGGCCACTCGATTAAATTATTTCATCTACCCAGCACCAAAATTTTAGGTCATGATTATAGATGGTGGTGCAATTAATTGTTTAGGAAAATGCCATAGCATTAAGCTTGATATGGGTGAGTACAATCTCAATTCTCCTATGTTTTCTATTCCCATGGGTAGTACAGACATTGTTTTAGGAGTCTAATGGCTCACAACCTTGGGTACCATTGAGATGAACTTCTAAGAACTATTCATGCACTTTCATTCTAAAGGTAGGAAAATTGAACTACATGGATTATAGGAAAAATATCCATAATTGATTAGTTCACATTAGATGACCAAGATGGTAAAAAAGGGGGAAAAGGGAACTATTACATGATTATGTTCCATAGAATTTCAACCCTCACAGGCATCTACACATCCTTATCTATAGATGATTCTTGATGACCACCCATCTATTTTTGGGGCCATGCCAAAATGACTACCACCAAAAAGAGAACAAGATCATGCCATTCAACTACTTCCAAGGAGTCAACCACCAAATATTAGACCATATAGATATCTATATGCATAGAAGAATGAAATTGAAAAGATGGCTCATGAGATTCTAGAGGCAAGGATCATCAAGCATAGCCAAAGTGCATATTCATCTCCAATGGTCATGGTGTAGAAGAAGGATGACACATGGAGGATGTGCCCAGATTATAGGGAACTCAACAAGTACACCATCAAAGATAAGTTTCCTATTTTAGTAATTGATGATTTACTTGATGAGTTACATGGTGCTAATTATTTCACAAAATTGGATATTCATTTAGGGTACCATCAAATTAGAATCAAGGATGAAGATGTTCATAAAATTTATTTTAGAATGCATTAGGGCCATTATGACTTTTTGGTAATGCCCTTTGGTCTTACAAATGCACCATCTACTTTTTAGAGCTTGATGAACACTATTTGAGGCATTTTTTAAGTAAGTTTTTGCTAGTTTTATTTGATGAAATATTGATCTATATTCAGACATGGGAAGCACATCTACAACATGTAAAATAGGTGTTGATAGTTTTGGAGAAGCATCAACTTTATGTGAAGCCATCCAAATGTACTTTTGGAGTATAAGAGGTAGAGTACCTAAGTCAAATTATTTCTTATGAAGGTGTCAAAGTTTATCCCCAGAAGATCAAAGCTATGATGAAATGGCCCATGCCAAAAACTCTCAAAAACCTCTGAGGGTTCCTAAGACTAACAAGTTATTACCAAAGATTTGTGAAAGGTTATGGCAGCATAGCAACTCCACTCACTGCATTGCTAAAGAAGGATGCCTTCCATTGGAATGATTCTACCACTAAAGCATTTGAGAAACTAAAAGTAGCTATGTTCACCACTCCAGTTTTGGCTACTCCAGACTTCTCAAATACATTCACTATTGAATGTGATGCTTTTGGATCTAAGTTGGGATCAGTACTAATGTAGGAAGGAAGACCCATTTCATTTAGGAGTCATCAATTCAAAGGTAATAATATACAAAACCTATCTATGAGAAAGAAATGATGGCTATTCTTCATGTAGTTAATTAATGGAGGCCCTATTTAATGGGTAGACACTTTAAGGTGAAAATGGATCATGATAGTCTCACATACTTTATGGAGCAAAGATTATCATATAAGGAACAACAAAAGTGTGTAACCAAAATATTGGGTTATGATTTTGAAATCATCTACAAGAAGGGTAAAGATAATGTAGTAGCAGATGCACTATCCAAATGGGATACATCCACAGAAGCATTACTTTGTGCAATGTCCATGTTGCAAGTAGATTGGGTGGATGAAGCTAGGTTAGAATGGGAGCAAGACAAGGATACATAGGTTATGATTCATAATCTATATCAAGGTAATTTAGCCTCTAAAAAATTTGAATGGAAAGGTAATTTCCTATGGTATAAGGTTAGGTTATACTTATGTAAAGATTCAAAGCTTAATCATAAGATTCTTGCAGAGTTGCATGCATCTCCAATTGGGGGGCACTCTAGGTTCTTAAAAACTTATCATATAATTAAGAAAGAATTATTTTGGGAAGGACTCAAGGGATATGTACAAAACTTTGTGGTAGAATGCTTGATATGCCAATAGAATAAAGGTGAGATAGTTAAGACCCCGAGTCTATTATAACCATTAGCAATTCCTAGTCAAAGGTGGGAGGAGTTTTTCATGGATTTCATCATAGGTTTACCTTATTCTAAAGGTAAGAATGTTATCTTGGTCATTGTTGATAGGATTAAAAAATATGACCATTTTTGTGCTCTCTCACACCAATTTTTAGCAAGTACAATAACAACTATTTTTTCGGAGGCAATTCTAAAATTACATGGAACACAAAAAATAATTGTAAGTGATCATGATCCTATTTTCACTAGTAATTTCTAGACTAAACTAATTTCCTATTTGGGTACTCAGCTAGCTCATAGCTCATCTTACCACCCCCAATCTAATAGACAAACAAAAGTGGTTAACAAATGTTTAGAAGGGTATCTTCATTATTTTATATTAGATAAATAAGAGCATTAGGTTAAATGGATACCACTTGCAGAATGGTGGTATAACACATCTTTCCATACCTCTTCTAAAATGTCTCCATTTCTATCACTATATGGTTACCATCTACTTTCCATCACTTCTTCATTAAAAGTGCAAACCAAGGTTCGAGATGTGGAGGAGCACATTCGGCATCAATAAAAGGTTTTGGCTAGTTTGAGAGAGAATCTGGCCTTAGCTCAAAATATGATGAAGTAATAAGTAGATCAACATTGTAGTGAGCAAAATTTTGAGGTGGGTGATTGGGTATTTGTACATTTTTAGCCTTACAAGTAGATGTCCTTGAAGTAATAGAAAAAGGATAACAAACATGCTCTTAATTATTATGGCCCTTATCAAGTTCTATAGAAAATTGGAAGTGTGGCTTACAAGCTCGAGTTACCTCATTCATCTCGCATACACCTAGTATTTCATGTTTCCTATTTGAATAAGATAAGTAGACAAAAAGTTTTAGCTTAGACAGAACTCCTAGAACTAGATGAAGAAGGATGTGTCATTTTAGAACTAGAAAATATCCTCCAAACACGTACTAAGAGGTTAAGAACCAGAGAGATTAGGGAATATATGATCAAGTGGAAGAACTTGACTAGTGAAGATGCAACTTGGGAAGGTGAATATTTTCTGCAATAATATCTAGAGTTGTTCAACATTGAGGACAATGTTAGTTTGAAGGGGAAGGGCATGCTATGCCCATAACCTATCGCATGTATTAGGATAGGAATAGCTGACTTGTGGCTTACTTATCCCTCTTTGATGCTATATCACATTTCTTTATGCATTCATTTGGTCAGTAGGTCAGCCTATGGAGTAACCATGGCCTAGATAGACTATATATAGGAGGTAGTTGGTAATTGTTGATCATGATATTGTGAATTCTACTCTTATTGAAACTTGTGGAGGTTTCCCCCTTGAAGCGGTTTGTTGTTTATCATATATTCTAATATATTTCAATCATATTTGGATCCATTTCTACTATTCTACTTTATTGTTGAAGAAATTTCATTATATTACACATTTCCTTTACTATTATTGAAGGATCTTGTTAAATTTTCCTTAAATTATCCTCCTTATAGCCAAAAACGTTTATCATGTCTAGGATTTGATCATCATCTTTTGCATTCAAAAATAAGAAGTCATTGTCATATGACACGTGGTGGTATAGGATCCCTAAGCCTTGAATGTGTCTTTGTATGAAACCATGGGGATCCCAGTCCCTCTATGGCATGGTAGGCAAATGATAACTCCTTATTTTGTTTCCTACCTCTCCAAAGTAGTTCCTTTAAGTGTATCACATCTTACTAGCGACCATATGTGACCCATAATATGTGATTTTCTTGTTTTTAATTAGGTCCTCCTCAAACTCCACCAAAGTTGATAAGTAATTTCTTACTCTGCCAATTTGTTGAGTACATATTTGGGGAGGCACATGGGGTCAACCTTATGTCTAGTAATCATAATCATCTTATAGTCAGGATATAACCAGTAATCACCCCTCCCAATAAGTATTTTCACTATGCTTTCTTTAATTCTAGGAAGTGGATACACATGGATTGCTTTCCATACTTGAGGTTACATATCCTTAGTAATCCAAACCATTTTCTTTGTATATGCATAGATGTGAAATAATTAGTAATAATCATAGATGCAATTCTTGACATAGTATATGGTTAGGCTCCATATCTCATCAAAGACCTTATAGATTATACCCATTAGAACATCTAGGAGATAGGAAATCATGTAGAAGTAGCCTATTAGAGTGGGCCACTTGATTTTATGTAAGACATGTTATCTCAAATGGAAGCTAATAATTTAACCCAAATCAAAATTTTCATCATTGGTCATCATTAAATGAAGTAAAGGCACCTAGTCTAAATTAATAAAATGGATGTTGGGTATGCCATACATTCTATTTAGTAGCACCATCCCAATCCACACTCCCATTATAAATTTGTTGATAGGAGAGGGATTATTTCCTTTATATGACATGGATTCCCCAAGGAAAAACCATGAGTTGAGTACCTTATCTATTGAATTCTCCTAGTTCCATGAAACCAGTCTATGTTTATCAAAATATGCATATAAAATTGGCAATGATAAATACCTCTAAAAGTCAGCTCTAGATATACATGTCATGATTGTCTAGTTATTTATATAGTGTAAAAACACATCCTATTTAATATTCTTGGTGAAGAATACATATTGTAAGAGGTTGATGTAGGGCATCACCTCAAGTTTGGACACCATCAAATTCAATGCTTGTCTCTTAAGGGAGAGAAAGTCTATAATGAATTATCATTCCATGGTAGATATATTCCTTTATAGTGAAAATACATCGATAGAGTCTATAATATCCAATAATTGAGAATAGTTTCCATATCTATTATCAAATATGGTAGGATCATAGACTATTTCTATGAATTATGTTGAATCCTTTATGGAGAAAGGTGATGGCAGAAGTGCTCCTTTGAAACTCTTATATGATGATGCCATTGTAATTATGTGTAGTGCTTGTAGTCTGGTTATGTGTTCTATAAAAAATTCTCCTTGATAATAGCTTATTTTCTTATTAATATATTAACATGTAGCTATGGATTTCATGCATAAGATAGCAGTTGAGTTCAAATTCATTTGTGAGTAATGAATACATCAATGATTGTGCATCGTGTATATAGGTTTAGCATTCAATTCCAATTCATGCATTATAAATGTCCAATGTTCATAAGTGTTGTATTAGCTGCATAGTTCAAATCTCATTAATTTAGTTGGAAGGTATCCTTAACATGTATTTAGAAGTATGTTGATTTATTATCTATGTATAGTGGGATTTCGATATTCAAGAATCAAGAATCAAGTTTTGTGTTGGGATTGAGCCTAAAAAATATCCAAACAAATCTTTCAAACATGACTCTTGAATAAAAATATTGAAGACCAAATATGTCAAAACAAATGTTCTGAATAAAATTCCCGATACAAAAATCTTGATGAATAAAAGCTGAATAAGTCTTCCATAGATAAATTTTGAACAAAAAACTTGAACAAGAAAAAATACAATGAAGAAGTCACAAACAAAAGTTCTAGAGACCAAAATTTTTGAGAAGGCTTGAATAAAATATTTGAAAACCAAATCCTAAATACAATTCTTCCAAATACAACTAAGTCCTATAAACCCTACATAGTTTTAAAATATTCTAAAAAAGGCATTAATAAGGTTAGTCCACAAAACTATAGAATACCATTCTACGTGTAAAGACTAAGGATAATTTTAAATGGAAATTTCATAGATAAAATATAAGAAAGGCTCAACAAACAAGGCTACAATTCCAAAAAAAACGTGGGTCCCCTTTTCTTTTTGAAGAAAAGGGGTATGTTGGGTACAATAAATACTATGATAATGAAGAAGTTGAAGTGGATCCTAAAGAAGAAATAATGAGTGCCCTAAAAGAGCTGAAGATTATGTAGAAGAATAAGAAACTAAAGTCATTAGTTTAGGACTATGAGGATTAGATTGGATTATTTGAGGAAAGGCTATGCAACACCTCTAAGGATTATGAAGAGATTATCTAGAAAGGTAAAACCGAAAATGAGATTATGGTAGCAAGCCTAAAGGTTAGAGAGGAATATTACAGTAGATATGAAACTAAAATAGAATCTATAAGAGTTTAGTTGGATCAAGTATTTATTAAGGTAAATAATTTTATGATGTTTGATAAGAGCATTGAGGTTATAGATGATATCCTGAGAAGTCAGAAGTTTGTAAATGACAAGACATGTCTTGGATTCAAAAAGGACCAAAAAAAGGCACCTTAAGATGAGAAAAATATTATTAAAGACAAGAAAGTCAAAATACCTATTAGATATTCCAATGTTATAAGGTATGGTAATTATTTCAATGGTTACTATTTTACTTCAGCCAATTTGGCTATAAATCTAGAGAACACATAAAATCCTTTAGGAATGAGTACTCATAAAACTACGAAAGAAGAAGCAATTGGTTAAAGGGATATCATAGTCATCATCAGTAAAATGGTATGTATAAAGTGGTTTGTTATTGATGTCATGATGTAGGACATATTTCAAGATTCTATCCTAATAGAGTTAAGAGATCATCAAGTCAAAGTAGGAAGTTTTAAGCTCCTAGATTACAAGAAAGAAGACAAATGAATATATGGAAACCAAAGGTAGTAAAGATGGAATAAAAGACTAAATATGAAGATTATGTGAATGTTTAGAGTACAAATAGTGAATTCTCAAGTCACATGTCAAGAGACAAGAGAAGTCTTGATTCTCATATGGCTGATCAAAGTAGTAAGAATGAAGAATTGGCCAAGAAGAAGAAGAATGACAAAGTGAGTCATGATCAACTCATAAATCAAGGTGGGATGTTTTCTACTAGAGAGGATAAATAAAGTAAAGGATGTCTGGAACACATTTTATCTTCATATGTTGACAAGGTAATCAAAGAAAATAAGAAGAATGACAAGGTTGATGATTAGATAAACCTAAATATCTAGTCAAGTATAGAAGGATGCTAAAGAATATTTAACCTAGCAAAGACATGGAGATCTAGGAATCTCCTAATTTTATGTTGTTTTAGTGCTTTATGAAAAAAGGGTGGCTCCATTAAGCCTCATGGATAAATTATTCTATAATAAAAAGCATGAGGTTGCACTCAAAATTGCTCTAAAGATAGAATGTAGAAGAATTGGCATATAAGAGGTAAGCTTCTAAGATCTATTTGTTATAAGTAGTTGAGCTTGGTCTATAAACACAAAGGGGTAATCCCTATTTTTTTAATTGGTATTGGTTTATATCAATTGGTATCTATTATGAGATATCCTAATGTGTGTAGTCAATGAGTTTGGTATCTTCTTCAGCCTTGTCAAAGAAAGATATGTGATCTTGAGTTCTTAATTATTTGAAAGAAGATATGCTTGGTCTAAGGGGGAGCTTAGTATCTCTATGTTTTTTGTCAATAGAGTGATATATATATATATAAGGAGATATTGAGTCTGGGATGCTTCATAGACTTTATTTGTTGAGTTTTTGATGAATCAACTAGAAGAGTGACCTAATTGAGACGTTTCTATAGATTATGTGTCTTTAAGAGATAGTATCATCTCATAGGTGGATCAAAATATGTTTTCAGTATATGCATATGATCTTTGATATCTAATAATAATAGAATCATGGTGGATTCTCTATTTGAGGGAGAGTTATTTAAGTAAATTGACTAAGTTTAATCTATGTTGAAATAGTCTTGTAATCTAAGTCCATTCTGAAAGAAATGATAATTATGGAAGACCTTTGTGATTAATGTTATAGGGGGAAAAAGAAAAGTGAATAGTTATGAAATTTTATGAAAGGATGAGAAAATGAGATAAAAATTAGAAAGGGAGAAAGAAAAGGCAAGAACTATGTATATGAGATGATTTCCATCAAGAAGTGTTTGAAAATGTTTTCTAAGTGTGTTTGTCATCAATGACAAAGGGGGATATTGTTGGACATTGTCATTGATTAAGGGAGAGATTGTTGAGCATTTTATTTGATTTTTGAGCTTTGATATTTAATATTTTCATTATTGTCAAAGGTATTAATGAAAATGTATGGATCTTTAATTAATGTTAATCTAATGTTGTTGATGTCAAAGGTTCTTGGTCAAGTAAGAGTTGAGTTATATACAATAATTTTAAATCATATCATAATGTTTTGTCTATACATTGTTAGATAGTATTTTTAGGTGTCAAAGATGAAATGAGTGAGATCTGAAGAAGAGGTGGTGTTTTATAAATATTTGTGTATGAAGTTTTGAAGATGCTTTGAATGTGATACAAAGATGAGAATGCTCTAAAGAGAATGCTATGAATAATACCTTACAGTATATGATCATGAGAGATTTTATGATTTTGTATCTTACGTATTTAATACCTTATAAAGGAGTATGAGGTCATCTTCAAAGATCTCTATGTTTTAAATATCTATGTATGCAGCTCTGAAGATGCTACAATCAAGATCTAATGATCTATAAGTAGCTCCAAAGAATTTATATTGAAGCTCGAAAGAAGAGTGGGTGTATTATGTTGATTTATCATACACAAGAGGCATTTTAGAAAATTATATTTCAAAATGGAGTCTACATAGTGGCTAGAAGGTTAGATTCTAGGCTTAATAAGACTTATAAGACAAGGCTTAGAAAGCAAGAGGAGATGTGGAGACTAGATGAGTTAATAAGATTAGTTTCCATGAAATGAGTAATAATATGAACATTTATAGAGGTGATTAAATTTTTCTTAATTATGTGCATGAAGTTTCAAATCAAGGTTTGCAAAGAAAAGGGTTAAAAAGTATTTCAAGGTTTCATGAGTGCCCAAAATGAAGAGTTGTCTACCCAAGAAGGTTTTCTTAGTGTTCATTATCATGTGAAACAACTTCATTGGAATATAATATATTCATGGTATATGTTTAATGGTTATATCTCAAATTTACAAGCATTTATTTTTAGAAAGAGGAGTTAAGTTTTATGAATGATTGTTAAGACTAGAAATTAGTCTAAACCCTCATAAAACCCTGATAAGGACCTGATATTAAATATCTTATTAAAAAGAGATCAGAGTAATTTTATATGATCATAAAAATTATTTAAGGTTGAATTTAACTCTCTCAATCATATCTAGGTATGTTTGGTTTCTCAATTGATTGAGAAGACAATATATAAAAGTGCTTGCCTTTCAAAGATTTATTTTAATAGATAGCATTGATCGAGTCAAATTTGCTAAGTGGAAAAAGATTAATGTGGGAGATTTGGTGTTGTTATTCATGAATATTTATATATAGGATATATATCTTATATGTGTGAAAATGGTGATCAAATTTATCCAATCACTTAATAGACCTAGTGGTGAAAATAGCGAAGAAATCAAGCAGAAGAAAGAAGATGATTTCTGATGTGATTTCATGTAGAGATGAATTAAAATGCATGATGATATTTTTTGGGTATTAAATGATATATAAATGTTTTTCATAATATTATAATTTATTATAAGAGGTTGAATATTTGAAGCTAATTTGGCTTATCTGGCTAAGTAGAGTTTGTGATAGAGAAGGTTAGAAGATTGGTTTGTAAGACCAATAGTTCTCATTAGATCTTATGATCTAATTGATTTAGTATGATTGGAGTATGTTTTAAGACCCTATAGATGTATTGAAATCCCTTGAATATATCCAATCATGTGTCAGATGTTCATGTTTCCTTGATTGTGTTTTAGAGTTAGTTGGTAGTTATAAGTGAACATCTTGCAGAGGAGTGTTTAAGCATGTTTACCCTAAGTTAAAGCATCATATGAAGTTATGGATGACCCTAAGGTCATGAGGTTCTTGAATATATAATTTTTTACATGTTTGTTTTTAAAAATTAATTAGATACCTCAGTCATTCAAGACATAGTTTCTATTATGCATAAGCCTTTTATAAGTAGTGATTTGAGTAAGGGTTCAAGTGGTAGTTGGACATAAAAGATGTTATATACCTAGATCAAAATTGGATAAAGGATATTAGAGTGGCATGAAATTTTTTCATTTAATTTTAATCATTTAGATAAGCTTAAAATAGATTAAAAGGAAACATGTTTTTGATAAGGCCTATTAGGTCTCCATAAGCCTAAAAGAGGACTGAGGGCTAATTGATGTATGGCTAACCTATTATAGTGATTTATTATTGACTAAGATATGTTATTATAATATTATTTAACCTATTAATGGCTGACATAAGTGATTTTAATGTATATTAAACTTAAAAATATATGATCAAAAGACTTGTATAAAAAAAAAGTAGTTAGGCCTATTTTATATGTGTTTAGAGGAGTAAATAGAGTATGTGCTTAAAGTAAAGATCATATCAGAACATGAAAGTGATATAGATAATTTGAAATAAAATTAAGGTCATGAATACCAATATAGATATCACTAATATCTAACAAAATTTATACAAGAGATGATAATTGTTAGAAGACCTAAACAAGCCATGAATAAGGCTAGTTGAGCAAAGAGGGTTGAAGATCAGTTTGAGAGGGCTGAAGAGAGTGAAGAGAAGAAAGAGTATATCATTATATATTATATAAGAAACAATAATTTTTGAAGGTGATCAAATAATTAGGTGGCTAAGTTGGTATTGAGTCATCTAGGGGGTTATAGCCTCCTTATAAATTAGATTTTGTTAAGGCCAATTAGTGCATGATAAATTAGGGGTTGGTGTTCCTTGTTGAGTTGGTATTTATCTATATATTGTCAATTTTGTGCTTGAAATAATGGATTTGGTGATCTAAGTTGAGTGGGTGCTCAACTAAATATTGATGTTTGTCTTATAAGACTATATTCTATTTTCTTTATCAGTAGGTTTTCTACCCCTAGAGGGTTTCCCACGTATATGTTGTGTTCATATGTTTCATGCTCATGTTTTTTTATTTATGATTATTGAGATATACATGCATGTTAATATGGTTCATACATATTTAAGTGGAATTGAATGAATTTTTTAAATAATAATTCACCCCCTCTCAGTTATCTTATTTCTAACACTAATCCCATGCCTAGATATACTAAAATCTACATTAAGCAATATCTTAGGCATCCCAGACCCTTACTCACATGTACCTACCACCTAAACATTAGCATAGTTCCTTTGGTCTATAATGTATTGTGTTATTGGCAAATGGGATAGTGTTATATCCCCTTAACTCTTTCTACCCCCAATATATATTTTCTATTCCTTGATGTATCCTAGGGTTGGCCTAGATTCATTTCATGTCTTGACAAGAACTAGAATGCTATATAAAGACAAATCTTATTGATTCATTCCTTAGATGTAAATTATCATGAATAAGCTTACACATAATTGCAAAAATTAAGGCCATTGATCCTTATTTACCCATATTTTTGTATGCATCCATCTACAATAGCCTAGAGCTCATTTTTACTTATATTTATAGTTTCAAGTCACACTCAAAGCATTTAAATTGTCATTTGTACTCAAGCATACTATCATCACTCTTAATTTCACCAACACTTAGATTTGGAGAACTACCTCAGGGTTAATCCCCTTTCAAGGTATCGATATGTAATCAACACTCATCACATGGGATTTTTAAGTCACATCCATCCTACTGTATACACCCTAAATTGGGCAAGAAACCACACATATCATGTATTTTCATATTCCTTTCATAGGAGACTCCAACTAGAGAATATGAGCTTTGTTCACATTTATCTAGGTCTTTTGTTTTAGTCATCTTAGTCTTGGTACATGCCCTAGACACCTTTTTATTTATTTTGAGTCATCTAAAGCCTTTCAAATAGTCATTCCACCTTAGCCAAGTTAGGTTTCCTATCCTATTTCTATCCCCCAAAGTCTTGAGACTATAGGACAAGAGCACTAAGGTTGGACAATATTGCCAGTGCCACAAGTGTTAATTTCCAGCACTCTTGTCCAAAGCCATTTTCACCTCCAACAGTCAGTTTCCTTTGCTCAATAGGTCCCAACCCATTTATTTGCTTCATATTTAAGTTTCCCAATGTCATCCAAAGGCAAATAAATCTCCCAAATTTGAAATAATGAGTCTCTTATTTAAAGGAATTCACAAGGCATTTTATATATATCACTTACTACTTTAACACATTAGACATAATAAAAATTAGTTAATAGTATAGCTTAGAATTTTTCATCACACATAGACTTGTTTGCTTGATCAAGGAAGGGCCTAGATGAAAGTCATTCTTGCATCTATTGTGTGTATTGATTATGCACGTTCCCTAAGGGAGAACTACATTTGATATAAGATACTAGCTTAAGGGTTAATATAGGTAGCAATTAGGATAGTAAGGGTTATAGATCATGCAATCATTCTTCCCTTAACCTATTTTTTCTCTCTTTTTCTTTTGATTCATTTTTTATTTGTAGTGGGTAGATGAATATAGGGTTCTAGATATTGAAATAGACATATAGTGATCTCTATTGACTTTTAACCTCTAAAATATGGTACATATACTCACACTGACATATAAAACAAAACCTAGAAATCTTAGATCCTGAGGATAATAGTGGAAAAGGTGTAAAACAACATCAATGCCACTCCTATCTAATTAGAAAATGAATTCCAAATCTAGATTCTAGATAGTGTCCCAATCTTGTACCTCAATTTCCATCCCATGAATCATCTATTTCAACCCATTTTCAAATAAATTCGTTTCTCTTCCTCATGTAAATTACTTGATACAAATATATATTTTATCTTATTAAACTATATTTTCCCCTTATTCGATACCCTTATTATTTATGAACTAAACACTAGTTTCTCAAAAATAATAAAACATTTGGTGAACTTGACTCACTTCAAACAAATCTAAAACCCTAGGTACACTTAGAGTTTTTCCTTCATATTTTGTGCAAAAATTTAAATCCAAATTTTTTATTTTTTGTATTAATTTTGTGCATTTATTCTATTCAAATTTATTCTTAGAATTATAAATTATTGCATAATTTTTAAAAAAATTAAAACCCTAGCTTAAAAACCCTTGATTTCTAAACTAGGTCCTCAAACCCTAAGCCTCCCTCCCTTGCAATTTTTATAAATATATTTTGGAATTTTTGAAAAAAAAAATTAATCTCTAATTTCTTTTCAAAATATAAAAATTAGTAGTTACTTTGTGCAAAAATTTAATTTCAATTTTTCAAATTTTTGTATTAATTTTTGTGCATTTATTCTATTCAAAATTATTTTTAGAATTTAAAATTATTGCATAATTTTCAAAAATTCTAAAACCCTAGATTACCAAACTAGGTCTTCAAACCCTAAGCCTCCCTCCCTTGTAATTTTTAAAAGAATATTTTGGAATTTTTGCAAATTGTTTTGAATGTCTAAAATATTTTCAAAATCTGAAAATTAGTAGTTACTTTGTGCAAAAAATTCAATTTCAATTTTTTTGATTTTTGTGTTAATTTTTTTTGAATTTATTCTATTCAAAATTATTTTATAATTTAAAATTATTTCATAATTTTCAAAAATTCTAAAACCCTAGCTCAAAACCCTAAATTCCAAACTAGGTCTTTCAACCCCAAGTTTTCCTCACAATTTTTAGAAAAATACTTTTTTTTTTTTTGCAAATTGTTTGGATAGTCAAAAGTATTTTTAAAATAATATGTTCATAGTTATTTTTGAATTTATATTATTAATATTACTTTTCAATATTCTCTTTGGTGAAATAAATATAATGGCCACTAAGGCACTTCTTCCCTCTCATCCCATAAATCAATTTCTAAAATTTTCTCATAATTATGATAATGAATGGGCAAATTTGCAAAATTGCACATTAGCTAAAAATGTGGAAAATGATTTCATTTACAATAAATATAATTACTATTGTTGTAATTAGGACTATGATGATATACATGATAGTGATAGTGATAGTGATAGTGATAGTGAAGTATAAATAGATGCATATTCTTCTCTCAAACCTATATCTTTTATTCCCTCTTCTAAAGAAAGTAATTTTGATAAATGGGAAAGATACTTTTCACCTCATTCTCCTATGCACAATGCACCAAATTAAAAAAATTAGTCATGCACTTCTAAGTGAACCTCAAGTTGGTAATAATTTTCTTCCATGTGAACCTAATCTCTCTTTATTTTGCTACTTCTATGTTCAAATTACAACAATATAAACATAATAGAATCAAATTGCCAATGCATAGTTCAAATGATGCATTCTACCTTTTCAAAAGAAGATCTAAATTATAAATCTCTTTCTCTTACTTCTAATGAGAATAATGCATGTATTTTATTCGTGGATAACATATATGCACATGATATTCCAATTCCAAATGATACTTTTTTACATATTAGAAAAGAATTAAATTCTTCTCTTACACCTCTCCCTAGCCATGATAGAAATGATAATGAATATGATAGTGAACATGAAAATGAATTTAAAAATGAGAGTGATTATGAAAAATATTCCAATGATGAAAACACATAGAACAATGATGATTATTATGCACATAGTGAATAAGTATATGCATCTCATGTTTCTAACTCTTCTCTCGAACATAATGCAATTCCGAATGTTGTTTCTACTTCTATGCATGATTATATTTTAAATAATGCACATGTTCATGAAAATATCACATCCTCTACTCCAAAATGTGATACACTAAAACATAAAGATGGAAATGAATCTCCCAAACCACTCCTCACTATAGTAGAGCCCAATTCTCACTCTTCACCTAAAGAGAATGGTAGCCCACATCCCTCCAATAAGGTCCAAGTTACCATTAATCCCAAGGTTCAAGTGAGTGTACCACCTCTTTATGATCTAATTGTTAAATGTAGAATTCCCATGGCTAAAACTAACAATTAAATTCAATTATTAAATGAACCACTTCAAGATGATAATGTACCATCCTAGGAGATTATCTCTTTAATGCATGAAGTTGGTGAATTACAACACCAAGTAAATATCCTTACCTTGGAAAACAAGGATTATAAGTCTTGGATGGTTGCCAATGACCTACATGGTAACCCAATTCTGAAAACATTCATAAAATCTTCATTACTTAAGCATTTCTAGATACCACCATTACCTCACTTTGATGGAATTAGAGATCCATGTGTACACCTTCAGGCCTTTCAAAAGGCTTTACCATCTCATGTGAGTCCTTTGATTCTACTCAAGTTATTCTAGTAGACAGTAGTGGGGGAAGCACAGAATTGGTTCTTTCATCTACTCCCCATTGGCTCCTTGCACACATATGATGACTTAGAGGAGGCATTTCTCAAACATTACATAGAAAACATGGGCCCTCATGTTATATATGAGAAACTTATAACTTTACATCATAATACTTCAAATCCAATTAGTGATTATATCTTATGATTCAAAAATCACATGTTAAGATTGATATACAAACTAGCAGATTTAGAGATTTAGCATATCTTTATTAAGGGGCTTCATTAACCTCTTCTTAAGCATCTACTATATCAGATAGAGTCTTCTTTAAGGTACTTTTGATATACAGTTCTAGATTTGGAAAAGAAATTGGGATTGATTAAGGCTAATTCAATTCATCAAATTACTCTAGATTTCATATCAGTATCTATAGCTCCTAGTACACAACATCCACCATGTCCTAAACAAGATAGGAGACCACAACTAGAAAAGTAAATGATTAAGAACAGAGAGCCAATATCTAGAATACAACCTACAGTATGAGTTATCAAGGCACCATTATGGTTTGATTCAAATCAATATAGCCTATATATCATATTATTAGAACTATTCTATAGGAGGTTAATCACATTGCCTTCTACTCATCGATGAGATCCACATCTCCTATAGAAATAGCCACATTGGCCCTTTTAAAACTATCACCATATCCATGGACATAAAAGATAATGATTGTTATAGACTTAGATATTTCATTAATTGATGTGTTGATAATGGTATCATAGCACTTATATAGGGGGTACCAAGATCTCCTCCATCATGGCACTGAAGACCTCATTTTTCCATAGCTGAGTCATTTCAAGACATTCCTTTATAGGAATCATCAGTCACTCATCATGAGAGTAATGCAGGTTCTAGGATAGAGCCTCACAAGAGATCTCTTATTCCACCTATTCAAAAAGTTTTGAAACCTATACAATGAGATCAGTTTACATGTAGCACTATAGTCCAAGGAGTACATAGTGTAGTTTCATACACATATCCAAAAAAGTCACAGGCATCGTAGCAAAATACTACTCATGAGAAATATTCACTATGGCTAGATTTTTTAGGTCCTATCTCATGTAGCAATCCATTATGTCTAAGATTAAATGAACCCACATCATAGAATATTTTACAAGAGAAATATTCACTATGGCCATATTTTTTGGGTCCTATCTCACATAATAATCCACTATGGTTGAGATTAAATGATCTTTCATCATAGGTTTTAGCTTTGGCTTGATCTTTGGCTCAGTCATACACATCTCAGTAAAGGCCATAAGGTATATAATTATGGATAGATGAACCTTATTCATAGCACATAGTTCCTATTACACATCCAATAAAGTTACATTTTGTATAATATCCACATCCAGCTATAGTTAGTACATAGTAGAAAGTATCAGATATATATTATATTCCTACATATCATAAGCAATATGGACACTTTTTCACTTAGCCAATAGGGTTTAGATAGTCATACATCATAGAGTGATATGATGCACATTCATATCAGCATCAGTTCATAGCTTCACTTAGTAGGGCAATAATGGAGCCAAAGGTCTAGCTAGCCTTTATATTCTTGACCACTCTTAGGGAAGTAATATGCATAGAGTGATATCTTACATCCCCACATACTAACAACTAACATTCCAAATTCCCAATTACTATCTATATCCAAAACTAGCCTATCAAAGTCTAGATCTTACTAAATTAACTTATCCAAATCCTACTTTACTAATCTCAAACCAAGTCAAATTTATCTAAATAGTTTACCAATTACCAAAAAAACAAATTTTTGATTACATATGATTGCAATTTGAAATAAATAGCCTAACATCACAATTATCAACAAAACAATCAACTCACATATCCCAAGTACCATTTTACCAAAGATATAAAACCTTTAACATCAATACTAGGTCAACTACTTTTTTAAAAATAACCATATGCAACTAATATAATCATATATTTCAAATCCCATAAACATAGTACACAAGAGTCAAAATCGAAAAAATATCCATACATATATAACCAAATTTTTAAATACATATACACTGTAATAAGATACAATCAATCATGAATAAGTGTCATGCCCTCACTCTTAGTCTCAATGTCTCCTCCAATACTAGTCCCATAGTCCAACCTCACACTTGATGTCCCCACACCTCCTCGAGCTCTTGAATGCCTCTTACGATGACTATCTCACTCCAAAAATTGACCATGCTCCTCACACAAGTCTGCATACTACCTTACAAATCTATTTACTCATCCATAATCCATGTACTCACCAATCCATAATCAGGTAGAGGCATCATATTCCTATCTCACTTAGCTCTCAGCTCATCTCTCTCTCTCTTTCTACCTTAACATATGTAATTGTGGCTATAATAGCCTTGTTAAATAAATGAGCATAAATGTTAGCTATAACTATCACTTGCACTATTAAACCCTCATCCAAAAAATCATCTAGAACATGCCATGTGATCTCTCAAAGTTTTGACTCAATGATGGTTTCCAAAAACCCATCATCTCCACCTCCTACCCTAGCATGTGCTTTATCCTAAGCACCTTCCACTCCACATACATGAAAAAGTACAACACTACGTTAAACATACATTTTAAAAACAAGCTAAAACATGTATAAACTTAAAAAATAATTCAAATATAATCAATGCTTACCGCCCATCATCTAGATCAGAGTAGGGTCCTCATACTCAAGGGCACCCCCTCTACCAATAGGATATAATGAATCCCATCAATTCCTCACCCACCATGTGGTATATGCCTTTATGCATCCAACATCATCTACATTAGGAATATCTATATCCACATCCTATGAATCTAAAGGTAATGGTTCTAAGTCAACCTTAGTAGGCCTTTAATGAGCTCCTACCCTTGTTAGTGCTCGTGCACTCCTCAACCACACCCATGCTACTAGGGGCACATCTTGTAGTACCCCAAACTATCTAATCTTGAGTTCATACATAAAGCACTCATACACTCTAACCTAGTATTCATGTAACCAACAATTGACCCTCATATGCCACAACTTCACTCCATCCTTGGGCCATCTAAAGAATCATCTATAGGGCCTCCATATGATATATCAGCCACCAATCTATCTAAAACTCATCTATAGTGATCTATCCTAGGTGACCAAATAGCTAATATACTCATCCACTACTCCCCATATGGCTATGGGGGTGCCCATCTCTCCCTCAACAATCTTATCGATCATATAAGTTCTATGTGCTCATCAACCCGATAATGCAATGAAGTAACCATGCTCACACCAACACTAAATGCCTCCTAGGTGAATCAATAAATATCCCTATATAAGTGGTAAATAGTCCTACCCCATGAGAACACAACACCATACACCTCTATATTGTGTACGATCCTATGCATTTTGTATGAAATTGACACCCCACTCCCATCTACAATAACAAATGAAGCCAACAACATGGCCAACCACTTCCATAGTCATAAAACACTTGACTACAAAATAACTAACAATAATACATTGATATCACTACCTCTCCTATGTATTCCTGAAGGCACACCAAAAAAATATAGGGATGCATGGTCAATAGAATCCACACCCATGTCATCTTATAATTTCACTCAACATCCACTAACTAGTAAGTGTAGAATATGGTACACATCCTCTAGAATAATTATAATCTCCCCATTAAGAATCTAAAAAGTACATGTATCTATAATCCACCTCTCATATAAGGTAGTAATCTAATACCTATCCCACTACATAAGGCCTAGGTCACACATATGACTCAACCCTACTCTATCCATCAAAACTCTCTCATCAACTGATAAATGCAATAATATTAGTGTCTCCATCACCTAACCTCTATGAAACTCCCTCATCTATACCTCACCCTACAAAAACACCAAAAAATAGCACATGTATCAATCAAATATGCCAAAGTAAACAACCAAGCTAAACAATAATAGAGAACCAATCAGAATCTCAAAACACTAGCCCTAGTGGACAACAGCACTACAAAAGGACACTAGCATTGGACATTAGTGCCAAAACCTACATAGCAATGTTGAACACTAGATAAGAGCACTGACTCCTAGATAGGAGTAATGGAACAAGTGTAAATTTCCTAAAACACTTTAAAATAGCCCAAATACATCAAAAATAGGCTTCCATATAGGTAAAAATTACATGTTTCAACTACTTACTAGGGTAGTCTCCTTACCAACCTCAATATGGGTTGTCACCTACTCAAATTAGGTCATAGGAGGTGCTTGTCTCCTTGGCATAAGTCCTACTCTAGAGCTCCAAAATCTAAACCTAGTCAACACATAAATAAATTAAGAATCGATCCAATTCTCCTATATAAAACAACTTTCTCTTTCAAAACAAAATACCATTTTTCCTATAACTTCAGCCCCATAACTCAATTTTGCAAACCACTTTATTCCATAGAATCCTAACAATGATACCTTCAATATAACATGAGCCTCACTCTATTACTACATCATCTACCTATTAGGGCACAAACATTTATATACCAATTTTTATCTAGACATATAATTTGGTCCTAACCAATCAAAGACTCATTCAACTCTCAAACAATTCAGCCTAACCAATAAATAGCTCATTTAAATTTCAAAAAAACTCAGTCTAATCAATCAAGTAACTTCTTAATCAATTTAAACTATACAAACCTCACTTCCATCATTACACCACTAGTCATCACTTTTGGCTCAACCTCCTCTATCACAGATCTCATCCTTCTCTCCAAAAGGGGGGCATCATTCTTATTATTTCTATTCCTACAATTATCCAACATGCCTATCTAGATACACCATGGCTCTTACACCTCTAGTAGTAATATTATTATATTCAACTCATATTAGTCAAAAAATATAGTGATTTAGACTACATGGGTCACTCAATATGGTTTTTACATCTCTAGTATTCTAATTATTAGATTCAGCTTTCATACAACTGCTATGTGCTCATAATCCCAATAATGCAATAAAGTAGCCACACTTACACCACCTCTAAATGCCTCCTAGGTAAATTGATAAATATCCCTATATATGTAGGAAATCATAGTCCTACCTCATGAGAACACAACACCATATCACTCTATGTTTTGTATGATCCTATGCATCTTATATAAAATTGACACCCCACTCCCATCTACAATAACAAATAAAGCCAACAACATGGCCAACCACTTCCATAGGCACAAAACACTTTATTACACAATAATTAACAATAACACATTGATATCACTACCTCTCTTATGTATGCTTAAAGGCACACTAAAAAAATATAGGGATGCATGGTCAATAGCATCCACACCCATGTCATCCTATAATGTCACTCAACATCCACTAACTAGTAAATGTAAAATATGGTACACATCCTCTAGAATAATCATAATCTCCCCATTAAGAAGCCAAAAAGTACATGTATCTATAATCCACCTCTCATATAAGGTAGTAATATGATACCTATCCCACTACATAAGGTTTAGGTCACACATATGACTCAACCCTACCCTATCCATCACAACTCTCTCATCAATTGATAAAGGCAATAATTTTAGTGGCTCCATCACCTAGCCTTTATGAAACTCCCTCATCTAGACCTCACCCTATAAAAACACCAAAAAATAGCACATGTATCAGTTAAATATGCCAAAGTAAACAACCAAGCTAAACAATAATAGATATCCAATAAAAATCTCAAAACACTAGCCCTAGTGAACAATAGCACTACAAAAGGACACTAGCATTGGACAATAGTGCCAAAACCTAGACAATAATGCTAAACACTAGACAAGAGCACTGAATCCTAGATAGGAGTATTGGAACTAGTGTAAATTTCCTAAAATATTTTAAAACAACTCAAATACATCAAAAATAGGCTTCCAAATAGGCAAAAATCACACATTTCAACTACTTATTAGGGTAATCTCCCCACTAGTCTCAATCTGGGCTATTACCTATTCAAATTAGGTCATAGTAGGTGTTCATCTCCTTGACATAGGTCCTACTCTAGAGCTACAAAATCTCAACCTAGTCAACACACAAATAAATTGAGAATCAATCCAATTCTCCTATATCAAACAACTTTCTCATTCAAAACAAATACCATTTTTCCTATAACTTTAACCCCATAACTCAATTTTGCAAACCACTTTATTCCATAGAATCCTAAAAATGATACCTTTAATATAACATGAGCCTCACTTTATTACTACATCATCTACCTATTAGGGCATAAACATCTCTATACCAATTTTTACTCAGACATACAATTTGGTCCTAACCAATCAAAGACTCATTCAACTATCAAACAATTTAGCCTCACCAATCAATAGCTCATTTAAATTTCAAAACAACTCAATATAATCAATCAAGTAACTTCTCAAACAATTCAAACTATAAAAACCTCAATTTTGTCATTACACCACTAGTCATCACTTTTGGCTCAACCTCCTCCATCATAGATCTCATCCCTCTCTCTAAAAGGGGGACATCATTCTTATTATTCCTATTCCTACACTTATCCAACATGCCTATCTAGATACACCATGGTTCATACACCTCTACTAGTCATATTATCAGATTCAACTCATATCAATCAAAATTATAGTGATTCAGACTACATGGGTTACTCAGTATGGTTTTTACATCTCTATTATTTATATTATTAGATTTAACTTTCATACAATTACTATGTGTCTCATAATCCCAATAATGTAATAAATTAGCCATGCTCACACCACCACTAAATGCCTCTTAGGTAAATTGATAAATATCCCTGTATAAGTGGGAAAGCATAGTCCTACCCCATGAGAACACAACACCATAAACCTCTATATTGTGTATGATCCTATGCATCATGTATGAAATTTACACCCCAGTCCCATCTATAATAACAAATGAAGATAACAACATGGCCAACCACTTCCATAGGCACAAAACACTCAACTACACAATAACTAATAATAATACATTGATATTTCTACCTCTCCTATGTATGCCTGAAGGCACACTATAAAAATATAGGGATACATGGTCAATAACATCCACACCCATGTCATCCTATAATTTCACTTGACGTCCACTAACTGGTAAGAATAGAATATGGTACACATCCTCTATAATAATCATAATCTCCCCATTAAGAAGCCAAAAAGTAAATGTATCTATAATCCACCTCTCATATAAGGTAGTGATTAGATACCTATCCCACTACACAAGGCCTAGGTCACACATATGACTCAACCCTACTCTATCCATCACAACTCTCTCAACAACTGATAAAGGAAATAATCTTAGTGTCTCCATCACCTAACCTATATAAAAATACCTCATCTATACCTCACCCTACAAAAACACTAAAAAATAGCACATGTATCAGTCAAATATCAAAAAGTAAACAACCAAGCTAAACAACAATAGATAGCCAATCAAAATCTCAAAACACTAGCCCTAGTGGACAATAGCACTACAAAAGGACACTAGCATTGGCCAATAGTGCCAAAACATGGATATCAATGTTGAACACTAGACAAGAGCACTGAATCCTAGATAGGAGTATTAGAACTAGTGTAAATTTCCTAAAACACTTTAAAATAGCTCAAATACATCAAAAATAGGCTTCCAAATAGGCAAAAATCACACGTTTCAACTACTTACTAGGGTAATCTCCCCACTAGCCTCAATCTAGGTTGTTAGCTACTCAAATTAGGTCACAATAGGTGCTCATCTCCTTGGCATAAGTCCTACTCTAGAGCTCCAAAATCTCAACCTAGTCAACACACAAATAAATCGAGAATCAATCTAATTCTCCTATATCAAACAACTTTCTCATTCAAAATAAAATACCATTTTTCTTATAACTTCAACCCCATAACTCAATTTTATGAACCACTTTGTTCCATAAAATCCTAATAATGATACCTTCGATATCACATGATCCTCACTCTATTACTACATCATCTACCTATTAGGTCACAAACATCTCTATACCAATTTTTACCTAGACATACAATTTGGTCCTAACCAATCAAAGACTCATTCAACTATCAAACAATTCAGCCTAACCAATCAACATCTCATTCAAATTTCAAAATACTCAGTCTAATCAATAAAATAACTTCTCAATCAATTCAAACTATACAAACCTCTCTTCTATAATTACACCACTAGTCATCACTTTTAGCTCAACCTCCTCTATCATGGATCTCATCTCCTTCTCCAAAAGGGGAGCATAATTCCTATTATTCCTATTCTTACACTTATCCAACATGCCTATCTAGATACACCATGGTTCTTATACCTCTAATAATTATATTATCAGATTCAACTCATATCAATCAAAATATATAGTGATTCAGACTACATGGGTCACTCAGTATCATTTTTACATCTCTAGTATTTAGATTATTAGATTCATCTTAGATTGGTCAAGATATACAATGATTTAGATTACATGGATCATTTAGCATTACTCAAGACATTTAAAGGGACATACCTTTAGTTTATAGATACAAAAATTAGTTAGATATATAGTGGTTTATATTATATGTATTTATAGTGACTTTGACACAATTATAGGACTAGATAGTAGATTATCGGCATAATGCAAAGCATAGTGTTTTGATCTCTAGTTTTGCACATGGGGCATGGCATGATAGGTCATATCACATATGGTTATATATATTACTATATTATACATACGCATCACTCATATGCCAAATTTTGGGCCATGGTATAGATGTTCATGTTCTTAATCATCTAAGATTAATTATATATATATATATATTAGAATGATAGAGATATGTCATTCTCTTCTTACACATTTACTAAAATCTAGATATAGGGGGCATCATACATGGCATGATGGCTCTTGTTTCTAGTTTCAGATAGGGTAGTTGATATAACTTCTAGATCAAAATCCATGTTTTAAACACCAATGATTGGGGGCAATGTGCATGACACATTTATTTTATTTCTTTTTGAGTTTAGTATTACCTGGGTATTCTTAGAAGTTGCATTCCTTACTCCATCTATAGGTGGTTGGCATCATTTTGGGTTGGGTTTCATACAATCCTAACCTCCTGAGTTCTCAAGTTCTTGAGTAGCTTTCATATAATCTTAGTGTACTAGTTTTGGAGTGGCCAAGAGTGGCATGATTTTTAGCATACATTTGGCTATCCACACCAACGTTGTTAGATCACAGTACATTCATGGGCTTAAAGAGCCATCTCATATGACACACATTCTAGAATTACATGGTTTTATGTGGGATAGAAGGTAGACATTGGATTTGGATGTCTAAGCATTTCTCATTCCAGTCAAATTCAACACAAGGGGTAAGCATTGTTCTCTTTCTCCATGTTATATAGATTCTACTTCCAATTTTAGTACATGAGGCATCCATTTCAAGGATTCCTTCCTTCTCTACTCGCTATTTAACTCTCCATCCACTTCCTTGGCTAGGAAGTGAGTTGGATTCTTTTTCATCATACTTATCTCCACGTAGGTAGGTTTAGGTATGCATTCTCTTTTCTTTCTTTTACTCTAGTACTTCATATCATTACACCACTATATTAAAAGGGGGGAAATGTATACACCCTAAATTTGTCAAGCAACCACACATATCATGTCTTTTCATAGTCCTTTCATAGGAGACTCTAACTAGAGAATATGAGCTTTGTTCACATTTAGCCAGGTCTTTTGTTTAAGTCATCTCAGTCTTGTTACATCCCTATACACCTTTTTACCTATTTTGGGTCATCTAAATCCTTTTAAATAGTCATTCCACCTCAACCAGGTTAGGTTTTCTATCCCTTGAGGGCCCAAAACTATAGGATAGGAGCATTGGGTTTGGACAACAATACTGGTGCCACTAGTATCCATTTCCAATGCTCTTGTCCAAAGTTATTTTCACCTCCAATGGTTAATTTCCTTCACTCAATAGGTCCCATTCCCTTCTTTATCTTTATCCTTAAGCTTCCCAATGTCATCCAAATGCAAATAAAACTCCCAAATTCAAAATAACAGGTCTCTTATATAAAGGACTTCACAAGGAATTTTATATCTAGCACTTACTACTTTGGCACATTAGACATAATAAAAATTAGTCAATAGTATAGCTCAACATTTTTCATCACACATAGACTTACATGCTTGATCAGAGAAGGGCCTAGGCAAAAGTCATTCCTGCATCTATCATGCATGTTGAGTATGCGTCTTCCCTAAGAGAGAACTACATATTATCTGAGACCCTAGCTTGAGGGTTAATGTAGGTAGTGATTAAGATATCAAGGGTTATAGATCATGTGATCATTCTTCCCATAACCTAATTTTTCCCCTTTTACTTTTGATTCATTTATTATTTACCTATGTGTAGATGAATACAAGGTTTTGGATATTAAAATGTACCTTCAGTGATCTATATTGACTTTTAGCCTCCAAAATTTGGTATACATTTTCACATTGACCTAGTGAACAAAAAAAATGTTATATCCTAAGTATAATAGTGGTAGCGGTAGACAACAACACTGGTGCCACTCCTATCCATTTTTGGTGCTCCTATCCAATTAGAAAATGAAGTTTAGATCTAGATTCCAAATAGTGTCCCAATCCTGCACCTTAATTTCTAGCCCCTGGATCATCTATTTTAGCTCATTTTTAGATAGGTTCATTTCTTTCCTCATGTAAATTACTTGATACAAATCTATATTTTAACCTATTTCCCATATTTTCCCCTTATTTTAGACCCTTATTATGTAGGAACTAAACACTAGTTTCCCAAAAATAATAAAACACCTACCCTAATAATACCATTCTTATTACACTTGTGTTCATAAAAAAACTAGAAAACATGGAGGCTTAAGGTTACCTATGTGAAATAAATAAAAATTAAAAATATATGATGATTTAGGTCTTAGTCACATAGGCACATGCTTCTTAGAATAGAGTTAAGGTCTACCCCAAGTTTTGTTATTTTATCTCCATAGGGTCAATACCATAGCATAGAGGTCATTATCATAGTGAGTTATTAGTAAAGAGGGCCAAATTACTATCTAAGGAGGGTTATGACACCTATTTTTAACTAACAACACTCTTCCCTATTCCTACATTAGTTTCCATCCTACCACTAATTTGTTTTAATCCTATTATCTAAGTATCCCCTTTATAATTCACTATTATTTACAAGCTAAGAAAAAAATCAATTATTATAAAAATCAATGGTTTTTGATACTAAAGTATGTTATTCCCTAATTAATATACTCAACTCTTTCTCTACTTAGGGTTTTACATTCCATAATTCCCAAAATAGGTAAATCAATAACACTCATATTACATGGTTTTTTTTAGGATAGCTTGGATATTCTGATTAACATTTCCACATTTATATTTTATATATATTATATTTATCATGTATAAATAAGTGTTTATATTTTTAAATTATTTCACATAACATATCAATGCATAAAATTAATCATTAAACCATCATAAGTAGTTGCATATACCCAAATTAAGAAATTAATCTCATAGTCAAATAAGACACAATCGAATTCAATGTAAAAGACTGTAGTGCACCCTATCCTAATTATATGGGAATATACAATCATAATTTTATTTCATGTATAAGTGCATGATACATTTTTTGGCAATGTGATTATCACTTATGTCAAAAGGGAGATTATTGGAATTATAGATGTCATTGATGTTCATAGATGAGTATGCTGATTTTAGGATGTGAAAGGGATCATATCAGAGGTCAAGGTTGAATGGAGTGCTTGTGAAAATGAGTGGAATTCATCTGGTTCTTCATTTTTTTCATCTAGACATTTTGGGTCTAGTGGTAAAAAATCTAGAAAGGCAATTTATTGACATCACCATTACCACGTGTGGATGAGTCTAGGGGAGATGGTCATATAGATGTGATCACATTAGTCCCTAGTTATTATGTGTTATATTTGAAGTCATGTGATGAATCACAATAAAATATATGAGGATGAAAATTTGGCTACTTAGATAAAATTTAGTAAGTTTTCATACTTAGCCAAATTATCACAAGGGTTCAAGCAGAGCCAATTAAGCATGTTAATGAGGTTAGTGTTTTCACACATAGTGGTGTCAAGATAAAATGATCATAAGGGTTTATTCATTTTTATTCCTAGTTTCTATGTAATAAATCTCAAGTCACTTGATGTAGTGTAACCAAAGATATGCATGTGTAAAGTTAAGCTCCCAGGCATTTTGATAGTGTTTTTCCACACGTAGTCAAATTTACATATGTTAAGAAAAGTTGAAAAGGTAATTTGATGATGTCATATATTTCATGTATAAAGGTTTTAGGATTAGATTTATATATGGATGTAATCCCCTATGTGAAAGGATCTTATGCACCATATTTCAAGTCATGCGACTAAGCACAACAAAAGTTATGCAAGAACAAAGTTGGCCTTCCAAGCAGTTCTATGCATAATTGGCATAGTGGTATAATAATATAAGTGAGTCAGATTAATGCATATCTATCTTTCATGCATGAAATATTCAAGAATAAATGATCATATGGGGTTGTTTAGTATTATGCCTAGTTTATATGGTCCAAATATTAGAACAAGTATTTGAGCAAATCAAAAGATATGAAGGTGCAAAGTTAACCTTACAGATAGATTGCAATGGTTCCCATAGTCAAAATTTCACAAGGTTAAGTTCAAGAAACTCTCAAAGAGATTAATGGAGGATGTTTACTTGAAGATGTTAGGATGTATCAAGATGAAGACAAGTGGTTGAATTTTAGCATTAAATTGAGATAAATTTCAAGCTTGTCAAAAGATCAAATGATGAGTAGATGATCATGCAATGAAGATCTAATAGAGTGAGTAGATTCAATAGGATAAATTTCTCAATATTTAATGACACAAAGGTGAGGCGAAAAATGAGTTAGTTTGATGTGATCTACATAGTGTATTCATTCCAAAGACTCAAAAATTAGTGAGATGAGATTAAGAGCTTGAGTTTTAACCATAAATAGAGATAAAATTTGTGCAACATTTAAGATCTAATGGCACATGGGAGCTCAAATTGAAAGATCCAATAGATGTGTTTTAAAGCTAGAACACTAAATCTTAGAAATATACAAAGATCTAATAGACTGTGTGAGCCTATCTAAACTTGATCTAACAAATGCATTTTAAAGTTGATTAATTTGAATTAAGACCATCAAATCATGGCACAAAACTTAATATCAAAGGCCAATATTTAAATATATGTTCATTAAAATGGTCAAGTAGAGGAATTTGTAGTTAAGATGTAAATTACAACATAGATAATAAAATTTATTGATATAATCAATAAAATGTGTGTAATATGGCATGCACATCAAAACTAGAGCCCATTATATGCTAAATATAGTAATAAGACCAAGAATCATGGTAGTATAGCATGATTTTAAGACATGGGAAACTTGTTGGTAATGACAAGAACTAAAGACCAATAGAACAAAGGATAATGTGTTAGAAAACAAGTGTGAATACAAAGAAGACACAAAGCCTAGATCAATTGCTTATATACATGTCATCTAGGATATAGGTAAAAGTTGTTATAGTTATTGAATTGTGTTGAATAGATAAATATAGAGACACAAAACCAAAGGGGTAGAGTGGAAGAGAATAGAAGAGAGAGATATGCAGAGTATGATTAGTTATAGACAAGACCTATAAATGAGAATTGAATTGGATTCATTTATGAATAAACATTGTAATCTAGATTTGTAACTCCATAACATATATCTAATTAATAGGTGCCATCAAATAAGCTGAGTTGGTGCTCAATTAAGGATTTGGTTCTTCCTTAGAGTAGGTTCTCTTAAATCAAGGGATTGGTGTCTCCTTAGGGTTGGTTCCCTTAAACACTATAACTTGTGAGGTTCTTGATTATGAGGCTAGATTATAAAAGTAAAAACTAGAAACTATTCTCATTGTGGTTTTTCCCATATTATATTTTCCATGGTATATCTAATGTTGTGTCTATTTATGTGTATGTTATCTCTACATATATCTTTAATATTCATTAAGAGTTTTAAAAAGGACTAAGTTAGTCAATCTATTGATTCATCTCCCCTCTCAGTAGATATTATGTTTCAATAATTAGTATTAATCCATGGTTCCTTAGAAGAAGCTTAATCAACTCAGGTAGATCTTGGATAGTGAACACAAATGGCTAGTCAAGAAGGCTCTTCCTCAAACAAATCACCTCTCTTTGATGGATCAAACTATGCATTTTGGAGCATTATAATGGAAGCATATTTATCTTCATTAGGGTTTAATGTATGGATGTCTATTGTAAATGGATATACATCCCTTGATACAACTCCTATTGATCAGGCTTCGAAGAAAGCATATGAGAGCAATGTTAAGGCAAAGAATTATATCCTTTATGGATTGTATAATTTAGAATTTGTCAAATTCATGAATTTTCAAAATGCATAAGATATATGGAACAAATTAAAGAACATCTATAAAGGTGATGACAAGGTAAAGCAAGACAAGCTACAAACATTCAAAGGCATTTTTTAGAGCCTTAAAATGAATTAAGAAGAGAAAATTATAGACTACCTCCTTAAAGTAGATGAAATAACCAATGCAATTTGAAGACTTGGAGAAGAGATGAAAAATCTAGTCATTATCAAAAAGGTCCTAAATATCTACCATCAAGGTATGATTCTAAAATCTCTACAATAAAGGAAGTAAGAGATCTAGATAAACTCATTGTTGATGAGTTGCATTAAACATTCATAGCCTATGAGATGAGAATAGGAAAAATAGATACCTGCAAGAGAAAATTTGCATTCAAAGAATCCAAATCAATAACAATAGAAGCACCCACATACATATCTGAGGAGACTGTTGAAGAAGAAGCCAACTTTATCAAAAGATTAAGAAGAGGGTCTAGAAAGTACAAAGGTAAGATACCCTTTAAATTATTTAACTATGGTAAAGTAGGATATTTTGCTATTAAACTCCCTTATTACAAAAAGGATAATTCTCTGAGCAAGAAAAAGATAGTAAAAAGTTGAAACCTCACTATTCCAAGAAGAACTTCTTTAAAAATAAAAAAGGCCTATACATAAAAGAAGATAGTGATTCATTGGATGATAGTGATAGTGATGATGATGATCATGACTGTGATTTTGTGTCTAAGGAAAATGAAGTCTTATTCATGACATTAGGATCATATTTTATGGATCAAGAAGAAGTTGAACACTTCGATGAAAAAGAAGAAGGAGAAGTGGATCTAGAGTGTGAACTCATTTGTGCTCTAGAATAAATTGACAAGATAAGAAAAGAGAACTCAAAATAGAAGAAGCTTGAAAAAAATGAGATTAAAAAGGTGTCTAAATTTTTTGAAAAATCTAATCAAATAGTGGTTATATTAAACACACAAGTTGAAATGGCTAAAATAATAGAAGATGTAGTCAAACTTGAACTATAATCTAAATCTGATGAGTGCATGAAGTTAGAAGAAAAGATAGTGGCCTTGAGAAAATAACTTGAGAGAGCTAAAGATCAAATAAATAAAGCTCTAAAGCTGAAAGGAAGATCAGAAATTCTTGATGATTTGATCAACTCTCAAAATCCTTCAAAAGAGAGATCCGGCCTTGGTTATGAAAAAGGAAAAAGTTACATAGCTAGTACATTTTCTAACATATATGATAACTTCAAAGCAGAAGGAGAATTAAGATAAAAGAAAGACAAATCTTGAAAGGATACAAAGAAAGACACAAACATAGCTGATGTGAAGAAAGATAAAATGTTATGACCAAGTATTCCTCATCTTTCTATGGTTATTTTTATACCTATAATTAGTTTGGTAATAGATCTATTAATTATAGAGTTATACCTAAAAGGAGAACAAAATTTGTAAGAAAAAATTTATTTGATCCCTTGTTAGATACAAATGTAATATTTTATAATTGTAATAATTTTGGTCACATAGCTAAATAATGTAGAACAAACTTTGTAAGACCAAAAACACAAAGTATGAAGAAAGGCATGCCTCCTATTGTGAACAAATGTTCATAAGTCTCTGAAAAGGAGAAAAAGAAGTCAAATAAGAAACCCAAGGATGTGTGTAAAGTGAAAGATCAATCTATGATTGATCAAACTACACTCCATGTTAAGGAGCAGAATTTGTGGGTAATAGACATTGGTTACTCAAAACATAAGACTAATGATAAGAGTAAGTTCATCAAATTGAGGAAATGTAAGAAAGGATATATCATCTTGGGAGACAACAATCTAATAAAGATCAAAGGTAAAGGAACCTTGAACATAGATGGAAAAATGCCTACACATGATGTCCTTTATGTTGAAACATAATCTGCAAGTGTCAGCCAAATTTATGACAATAGATATAAGATCACATTTAATGTAGAAGGTTGCAAGTTAAAGAGATCTATAAAAGTAGTTGTTAAAGGGAAAAGAACTGAAAGCAATATCTATAATCTAGTAAATATTGATGAGAGTTGGTTATGGCATATAAGAATGGGCCATGTCAATTTTGACAACCTGGTAAAAGTAAGCTCAAATAAGTGTGTTAGACACATACCTAAGATAACCAAACCTACAAACACTACTTATAAGGAATCTCAACAAGGCAAGTAGACAAGGGTCAAATTTAAAAAAAAAGAGTGTGCAACTACAAATCCTCTATAATTAGTTCATACTAATCTTTGTGGTCCTACTAAGATAAGAGGATCTAAAGGAGAGAGATACTTCATGTTATTTGTAGATGATTACTCAATAATGGCATGGGTAACCCTTTTGAAGGATAAGTCTCAGGCATTTGAGAGATTCAAGATCTTTAGGGCCATGGTGGAGAATGAGACTGGATGAAAAATCAAACTCTTAAGATCTAATAAAGGTGGAAAATTTACTTTAAATTAATTCATTGAGTATTGTGAGAAGCATGGAATCAAAAGAAATTACTCTAAAGCAAGGACTCCATAACAAAATGGAGTTGTTGAGAAAAATAATAGGATAGTCAAGGAGATGGCTAGAATATGTTAAAAGAGACCAAGTTACATGATGGATACTGAAGAGAAGCAGTCTAAATAATAATATATATCTTAGATAGAGTTAAACTAAGGGTAAATAGTGATAAAACTCTCTATAAACTTTGGTATGGAAAACCTTCCTCTATTAAGTATTTTAGAGTGTTTGGTAGCAAGTAATACTTTAGGATAAAAGAGGAAAAATTGGGAAGCTTTAAATCAAGATGTGATGAAGGAATATTTCATGGTTATTCCACCCAAAAAAAGACTACATATGTTACAACAAAAGGCTACACAAGATTTTAGAGAGCATCAATGTCAAGGTTGAAGAAGGCTTAAAACATGTTAAAATTGGCAAAGAAATCTATATTGAAGAATTAGATTTTGAAGATGAAGTAGCTAATGAAAAGGCGCTTGTAAGATTTTTTCAAAAGGATCATCCTATAGAGCAAATCATTGGCAATAATAATGGAGTTCAAACAAGGAGAATATTTACACGAAACAAGTAGGTAAATTTTGCTCTAATGTTTAAAATTGAGCCTAAGAACTATGTTGAAGCTACAAAGGATGATGATTGGATAAAAGACATGGAAGAACAACTTATCCAAATTAAAAATAACAAAACTTGTAAATTAGTTCTAAGACCTTCAAACAAGAATGTGATAGGTACAAAGTGGGTCTTTATAAACAAGCTACATGAGGAAGGAAATATCATATTAAATAAGGAAAGATTGGTGTATAAAGGATATGCACAAGTTAAGGGCATATATTTTGAAGAAACATTTTCTCTAGTTACTAGATTGGAAGCCATAAGAATTTTTTTAGAATTATATATTTATAATAATTTTAAAGTCTATCAAATGGATGTTAAGTTTGATTTCTTGAATGAGAACCTAGAAAAGGAAGTCTACATAGAACAAACCTAAAGGTTTTCAAATATCAGAGGAACAAGATTATGTATGTAGATTAAACAAAGCTTTGTATGGTCTAAAAGAGGCACCTAGATCATGGTATTCAAGATTAGACTAGTACCTATAACAATAAGGATTGAATAAAGGATGTGTAGACAATAATTTATACTTCATATCAAAAGGTGAGCATATGTTAATTATTATTGTATATGTAGATGACATCATCTTTGGTGGTAGCATCAACAAAATATGCAAAGAATTCTCTACACAAATGTAAAGTGAGTTTGAAATGCCTATGCTTGGAGAAATTTCTTACTTTATTGGTCAATAAATAACACAAATTGATGAAAGGATATTTATATCCCAAACTAATTATGCAAAGGAAATGCTTAAGAAGTTTGGAATAGAAGATATTAAACCAATTAATACTCCCATGATAATTGGTTGTAAGTTGAGAAAAGAGGATGAGTCACTTGATGCAAATCAGACTATGTATAGATCAATGATAGGTAGCTTATTATACCTAACTGCATCAAGACCTGATATCATGTAATAAGTATGCATGGTTATAATATTTCAAGTTTCTCCTAAAGAGTAACATGTCAATTTAGTGAAAAGGATCTTTAGATATATCAATATCACAATTGAATATGGGTTATGATATCCTAAAAGTGAAGATTTCACTTTGACAGCATATACAGATGCTAATTAGACAAGAAGTGTGGATGATAGAAGAAACACTAGTAGTGGTGCATCTTTTATTAGAAACAAACATGTTTCATGGTTGAGAAAAAATCAAGAATTAGTTACTCTTTCTAAATAAAAATTAGAGTATGTTGCAGTAGTGTCATGTTGCACTCAAGTCTTAAATATGCAAACACTCAAAGACATCAAGCTAGACTACAAATCACCTATCTCTACTCTTTGTGATAATTCAAGTGTTATTAATATATCAAAGAATCCAATGATGCATTCTAGAACCAAGCACATATAAATCAAGTAACACTTCTTAAGAGAAAAGGTTGTAGATCAAGAGGTCACAATGGAGTATGTGCCAACTCAGGATCAAATTATAGACATATTCACCAAACCTCTTCCTAAGGAACAATTTGAGTATCTGAGATAGAATTTAGGAGTGGTGACTCCTACATCACATCACTAGATCCTAGTGATAGGAAATGAGTCTAGGGGGAGTCTCATAGAATCTTTGTTAATCCCTGGAAGAAGAGAAAAAAAGGAAACTTAAGTATGCATAATTTTTCAAAATTTTAATGAGTTGATGGTTGCATATACTTGTACAAAATCCTTTATCTAATAAAGGGGGAGAAAATTTTGGACAAACATTGAGAAATATGGAGTCCCTTTTCCATTGATGTCAAAGGGGGAGAAAAAAAGTGCAAATGCTCTCTATTGAGTTTTGGAAAAAGTGTCATGGATAAAAAGTGCAAATGCTCTCTAAAAAAGTTTGAAAGAGTAGATCATGTGTCCAAGTTAAGATTAGGCAAATGTTTCATTACCTAAGGGGGAGCAAGTTTGGTATGAATAGTTTCATCTCAAGTTCATTAGAAGCTAATGCAATCAATACTAGAGAAGGATCAGAGTATTAGAAGATCAGAGCATTTAGTTTGCCATTAACTATAAAGGGGGAGATTGTTGGCAATATGGTTATCATTGATGTCGAAAGGGATATTATTGGCATTATGGATGTCATTGATGTTTATAGATGATTATAGTGATTTTAAGATGTACAAGGGATCCTATCAGAGGTCAAGGTTGAATGGAGTTCGTATGTGCATGAGTGGAATTCATCTAGTTCTTCATTTTGTGTATCTAGACATTTTGGGTCTAGTGGCAAAAAAATTGAAAAATTAGTTTGTTGACATCACCATTACCACTTGTGGATGAGTATAGGGGAGTTGATCATATGGTTATGATCACATTAGTCCCATGTTATTATGCACTAGATTTAAAGTCAAAGCAATGAAGTGTAATCAAATATATGAGGATGTAAAGTTCGCTACTTAAATAGAAATCACTAAGTTTCCATACTTAGCCAAATTTACAAATGGGTTCCAATAGATCTAAGTAATCATGTTGATGAGGTTATCATTCATACACATGAAGGTGTCAAGACAAAATGATCATATGGGTTTGCTCATTTTTGTGCCTAGTTTATGTGCACTAAATCTTAGGACACACAATGTAGTATGATAAAAGATATGCATGTGAAAATTTAGGCTCCCAAGCATTTTGAAAGTGTTTGCCCACATAGTCAAATTTACACATGTCAAGAAAATCCGAGAAGGCATTTTGATGATGTCTTATCTTGCATGTATGAAGGTTTTAGAAGTAGATTGATAGATGAATAGAATCCCCTATGTGAAAGATCTTATTCACCAAATTTAAAGTCATGCGACTAAGTGCAACAAAAGTTATGCAAGAAAAAATTTGGCATTCCAAGCATTTTTATGCATAGTTGGCTCTATGGTAGAATAAAATGAGTGAGTAGATTAATTGAATTATATGTCATATACATAAAGGTTTTATGAAGAGATGACCATATGGATTTATTCAGTGTTATGCCTAGTTTATATGGTCCAAATTTTAGAATAGGTGATTGAGCAAAGCAAAATATATTAAGGTATAAATTTGAACTTATAGATAGATTACAATGGTTCCCATACTTAGTCAAAATTGCACAAGGTAAATTTAGAGCAAATCTCAAAGTGATCTATGGAGCATATTTATTCTAAGATGTTAGGATGAAATGAATGAGAACAAGTGGTCAAATTTTAACTTTAAGCTGAGATAAAGTTTGAGCTTGTCATAATATAAAATAATGAGTGGATGATCATTCAATAAAGATCTAATGGAGCGAGTGGGCTCAATGGTATCAAGTGTTCAATATCTAATAAAATAGAGGAAATTTAAAGATTGACCTAGTTTGATGAGATTTATGAAGCATATTCATTCCAAAGACTTAGGAAGCACCAAAATGAGATTAAGAGCTTGAGGTTTAACCATACATAGAGATAAAGTTCATGCAATTTTGAAGATCTAATAGCATGTAAGGGATCAGATTAAAAGATCCAATGGATTCATTTTAAAGTTGGAACATTAAAGCTCGAAAGTGTATAAATATCAAATAGAGTGTGTGAGCCTATTAAAACTTGATCTAACAGATGCATTTTAAATTTGAGAAATTTGAATGAAGACCATCAGATAGTGGCATAAAACTTAAGATCAAAGGCTAATATTTAAAGATATGTTCATTATAATCGTAAAGTAAAGGAACTTGTAGTTAAGCTATAAATTATAACATAGATAACAAAATTGATCATTATAACTGATAAAATGTGTGTAATATGGCATGTGCATTAAAACCAAAGCCCAATATATGCTAAATATAGTAATAAGACCAAGAATCATAGTGGTGTAGCATGAGTTCAAGATGCAAAAACTTGTTTTTAATGACAAGAACTAAAGTCCAAAAAGATAGAACATGATATGTAGAAAACAAGTGTGGACACAAAGAATATATGAACCCTATATCAATTGTTTATATATATGTCATCTAGGATACAAGAAAAATTTGTTATAGTTAATGAATTATGTTGAATAGAGAAATATAGAAACATAGAACTAGAGGGGTAGAGTGGAAGAGAAGAGAAGAGAAGAGAGAGAGAGATGTAAAAAACATGAGAATTTATAGACTAGACCTATAATAGAATATTAAATTAGATTTATTTGTGAATCAACATTGTAATCTAGATTTTTAGCTCCATAAAATAGATCTAATTAGTAGGTGCCATCAAATAAGTTGAGGTGCTGCTTAGTTAGGGTGTTGGTGTTTCCTTAGAGTAGGTGCTCTTAAATTAGGGGATTGGTGTCTCCTTAGGGTTGGTACCATTAAAAATTTTAACCAATTAGGTTCTTGATTATGAGGTTGGATTATAATAGTAGATTCTAGAAACTATTCTCATGGCGGTTTTTCCCAAATTGGGTTTTTCATGGTATATCTAGTGTTGTGTCTATTTGTTTGTATGTGATCTCTACATATATATTTAATATACATTAAAATTTAAAAAAATGACTTAATCAATCTAATAATTCACCCCCTCTCAATATATAATTGTGTTCCAATAATATTAAATAATCTTTTTCAGATAAATTTCAGTCACAACCAGCGTACACAGTCAACATAATATATGTCCAAGGGAGGTTTGCATATTTATAAGCCCATTTAATATTTTTAACAAATTTAAAATTATGTATCATATTATAATTTACTATCATATCTATATATTATTTTATTTAAATTTAATTAGTTTAATTGTATTAATTTGGATTCACTTTAATTCAAAATAGATTAAACATTCTGGCAAAATTGCTATTTTTAGAACATTTTTTGTTGTTTGCTTTAATTTTATCCTATAATTTCAAACATATTTTTTGTAAATTATTGACACTAAAATAAAACAACCTTTAGCCTTGGATAAAATTTTACACATAGTGATTAAACTTATTTGACCTTGTATTTAATCAAACGTTAAAAAATTTATCTTGTCACTTTGGATAAATCCAACACAAGATCTCTTTGTTTCAACATTGGGTTGATTTTTTTGATGTACATATATAAAAATATTTATATTTGCTTCTATTTTTTTATAAACTATGTTCTAATAGTTTTCACTATCATGAAGGGCTAGATTGTTATCTATTTTCAAATATTGTGGCATGAGGGCTTTACCCCAATACTCATAGTTATTATACAATAGTAAACGTAGAGTTTGGTTTCCATGTACCACATGGTATATCAAAAATGCCTAAGATATATTTTTTATACAAAATAATCTTATTTTATCCATTTTATTTGTGGGGAATCTAAGAGTAACATATCACCCAATGAAATTACTCTCACTATACCATTGGAAATAAGGTTAGTGAGATACATTCATGGGTTTTCCTTTGTATTTAGTGCTCTAAAACATTGGGCTGCCACTATTAAATGAATGTGTAAGTATATTTGAGAACCCACAGACTTATTCAAACCCTTTCTTGTATCAGCTTTATACCTTTATTTTTACTTTTATTGTATTCATAGTTATCATTTTTTGATTCATATTGCATTATATTCATAATGGGATCAAGGAGTGAATGTTTCTTTCATATGTCACATAGAATCATGATATGTATTGTTACATTTTGTATTACTATTTATCATGTTATTCATTATGCTCTTACATGGATTAATTATTGAATTAATCAAAAATTTATAATGAACAATTTTCAATCTCAATATCCTCATTTTAAATATGTAATCACTACTATATCACACCATTTTTATCTTCCTATATATTTTTTCAAATATGAAATGACTTGGGATTAAGAGGAAGCATATGTTATACATTATCTCAAATCTTCATCTTCAAGATATTTTCCATTGCATATTCCACACCCACTTGAAAGGAGAATCATGGTTGTCATTTTAGAACCTAATACTTAAGAAAAATCTAGTCTAATTGATGAGGAAAAATTAATTCAATATATTTTTGAACATCCGTAAAGGTTAACTCATTTTTATATGTTACTAGATATTAACAAAAGAAAAGATCCCAACATAGTATTTCTAATGTTTCTACTTATACTATTCCATCCATTTTTATTTCTACACATATACCATCATACTTTAATTTGGTAAAACAATTTTGTCTCCAAAATATATCTATTCATATGCCTACTAAAGCTACTTATGTTCCTCTAATTACTTATCCAAACACTACTCTTAAACATACACTTCTTTCCTTTCAAGCTAAGATAGCTAACATTGAGCAAACTATCTGTCATGTTAACCCCTCTATGGACTTGTGTTCCTTGTTGCATAACCATTTATCACCTAAAATTAAATATTATCTTCTACAATTATCTTTGTGGCTCCTAAGTTTCCTCTATATGAATTAAAAAGTGATCTTAAGCAAAATTTATGCACATTCTATTTTTATCTTCTCTAGACTATGCAAATAATGACAATTTTTTAACAAATATATTTCCAAGAAGTATAAAAGCATGTTATATTATATAGTTCTATTATATTTTTATTTAATCATTATAGGCTTTCAATCCTTCAAAAAAATCATTTTTAACACAATTTTATATCTACATTGGTTAAAAACTATTACATGCTCAAATTGTAAAGATAAATAAAGGGTATAATGAAACAATAAGTGAATACATGATAACATATAAAACTATGATTTAAAAAAAAACTAAAAATGAAATGGTTGATAAGGATATCCAAGTTATTTTTACTCAAATTTTTATATCTCCACTTCAAGGGTCAATTATGTTTGATAAGTTCAAACATTTCAATGAACTATGCCATATAGTTAAATAACATGAGGTCAAATTGATTACTTTGAATAAGATTAAATTTAACTCAAATTTTCCTTCTACTTCAAATTTTAAATTCCAAAGCAAGCTAAATTATAAGATCCAACCAAAGGAAATCAAGAATGAGGCTAAGGTTATAGTTAATGATATCTCACAACCAATACAAAAGCTTTAATGATAATCTCCACCAAAGAATACATTTTCATGTTTACCTTCACCTATTCATGTATTATTTCAAAATCTACTTGAATCCAATATTATCACTCTTCCTCCACTAATGGAAGTGGACATGTGTATATCAAAATATATATATATTTTTAATTACAATTCATATTGTGAATATCATAGATGTATTGGGCATACTAAAAACATATATTTCAATCTTAATCACAATATTCAATATATTATTTATGATAGAATTATTGATATTGGCACACTGACTAAAGAGTCTAATGCATAATAAATGGAAATTCAAAGTTATAAATGTACAAGTATCCTTTTCCAAATCATGAATAAAATAAAAAGGATAATTATGAATTCCACTCTACATAAAATTCTCATCTGACTCCTTTTACATATGGACATCCACTTGATAGCATCATTTCTAAAATTAAAAGTGAGCAAGCATCATGTCCTATGATTACATTTGGTGATTGTGAAGTTGTTTATGATTATTCTGATAGACATGCACTCATTTACTTTCTTAGTTATATATATAAAGATTTATAGGATACTTTTATAGTTGTCAAAAAAAAATTATGGCCATACACAAGATACTCTTGGGTAAATACTATTACCTTTACAAGTGGACCCTCTCATAGTGCCTACTCCATTCTTAGTTCTACCAAGCATATGGGTCTTTGATATGAAATTAGGATGCCCTTGGATGAAAAATATGAGATCAATACTTATATAGTGAATGAATGTTTCAAGTATATTCATGATAATCAAGTAAGTGATAAAAATTTTAGAAATCCAATATGAATATTCTTTGGAATAAATGTTCTTTAAGCTTGATATAAAACATCTTCCTAGAATAACCATTGAGAAACATGGTAATGAAATAGTCTAAAGAAATTTTCAAGAGCATGATCTACATAATCTAAATCATATTATGAGATCAATTTCTCCCTTTATTTAGAATAAGTTTCTAAGTAAGAGAATATTAAAAAAATAGTTTCTCCATCTACTTATGTGCATGATATAGTTACACAAGCATATTTATTTAAATTTAAAATATCATGACACATTATCCTGAATATTAAGTAACACATAAAAATAGGTTTTCATCTCCTAAAGCACAACATTCTATTCAAAAATCTTCATGATAGGTACAAGATGTTAAATATTATCTTATGATACATGAAGATATATGTTTGCATGGGAATTTAAGTAATGATTCAAAGGGTTATATTAAAACATATGATAATAATTTATATTCATAGGCATCAAATTTTTTCACTTATTCTTCATAATAATCCACTCCTTCATACAATGTAGTTGGGTATACATATGTACAACCACTTAATGAAATCCTTGTTTGGATAGAACTCCTTACTTCATCCCAATCTAATAGTTTGGACAATTATCTTGATTAGTTACAATTAACTTTATACATAACTTATTTTTCTTTACTAACTTGTTAATTATTCTATCCTTTATCCACACATTCTTCTAACCCTTGGATTTATTTTTCACTTTGGACACTTTCCCCCTTGATTTTCAAATTGATTCGAACAATCTAAGATAATTATCTCTATCAAATTTTACTTATTGCTCATCATGTTATATATATTTATTTATACTTACATGATCATATATCTATGTTATCTACGAGGAATATGCATGTTATTAATTATCTTAATCATTTAAGCTACATTGTTATTACTCGCTTACAAATACATCTGGGGCATACAACTTACCTTCCTTCTTGCCACACTATGTTTTTTAACCTTGTTAAGGATTATTAGAATAAATCCATTTTCCTTTATTTTCAAATCCTTAATTATTATTAATAAAATTTAAATTCCAATATTTCATAAAAAAATAAATATATAGAAAAAATTTTAAAAAAATCATATATGTAAAAAATTATTAAAAAAAACTCAAAATAATTTAAAAAGTTCATAGATAGGGCATAAGAAGAATTTTTAATTGTTTATATCTGACTTATTTTCATATTTTATTTATTTTATGTTTTAAATATATAATTCTTAAATTTTTCAATACACATTACTTTTTTTTAGGTATTTACTGTGATACATGACATAATTTTACATGGTTTCATTATTGGGCTTCCATTACTACCCAACCTTGATAAGTTAGGGGAATCTCTTTGTTCTTCATGAAAAAATTAATAGGTTGTATATGTCCAAAATATCCCTACCATGTTGATCTATATATTATAAAATGTTTTTGATAATCACTCATAATTTACACATGTTACATGAATATGCTACTTGTTATCAATGACATGGATCCATTCAGTGGATGTAGACTAGTCTCATTTTATTTAAGATTTTATTTTATTACTTTACCACATTATAATTTATTATGTGATTGCTTATTGTATGTGGTCCTTGGCCTTGTATGTGAAAAATTATTTCTTTTGTAGAATCATTTTTCTATTTGTGTGTGGTCTTTGGCCTTGTGTGTCTATGTGACACTCACATGTCCCTTTTTTGTGACCTTTGGAGCTTATGTGTGACATTATATATAATTTATATGAAGTTTATTATTTATTCACTACATATTAATATGTTTCCATGATTCATATCATACATTATATATGACACACCTCTTCTTTTGAGTTAAGTGAATTTGAGGCTATGTCCCTCATCTCAAAAGGGGGACATCATAATGGGATTATCTTGAGAAGGCAAGTCATCATGATCAAAATTTACATTTATGGAATTGAATAGTTTCAAAATTATAGCATGATTTTAAAAAATTTAGAATTTGGGGATAAGTGACATGTATGTGCCCTCATTCCTATAATTAAAAGTAGTACATCTTAAATAATTATAGGTTTTAACAGTTTCAAAATTCAAAATGCATTCAATATAAATTCAATAGAAAGTATTGTACAAGGGGAATGATATTCATTCATGTTCAAGTTACTAAATGACAATTTCAAATTTTCTCAAATGTAAAAGTTGAAAAGTTGAATGGTTCAAAAATAATCTAGATCTGTTTGAAGATGTGTGATTCATATTCCAATTTCTAGTGAGTAATGTTATAATATAATGGAACTAAACATATATTGTTAAAATTTATTTATATATAAAGCCACATTTGGTGGTTCCACCCCTTAAAATTTTTGTAGAGTACTCTACACAATCAAATGAGAGTTGGAGTATGAAATCTTTAAAACTTAAGAGCATTCAAAGGTTTTAAAATTAAGACTCAATCACTCCAAATTCACCATAAGTTAAAAATTTATTCACATTCCTTAACAAGTGGGTAATTACTTATAAACTTTCAAGTTACATGGCAATTATATTTCATACTATTTCATGTGTATATTATCCTTACGCTCTTTTTTAAAAAATTAAGTTTTAGATTTTCAAATTTAAAATATGGAAAAAAAACTAATTTCATTGGCATTGTTGTATGTTTCACATTAAGTCATATTGCATGATCAAAATTCACATAAAAATATAAAAAATTTATACACATTCATGTTTAAATATAATTTACTCTATTAATTTCACTTTGTTGCATCACTAAAATAAAGTGGGTTAAATGTATACACATAAAATTAATCATTAAGTTCTTGAAAATGTTTAATCTTGACATCTGTATATTGGTTTATTCATCATTTCACTAACTCAAAAATATATAAGAGAGCCTCTATTGTCTTGAAAACACATTAAATAACATATCAATATCCTTATTTCATCCCTACTCATCTCTATTCAACCTAAATGTTCTTATCAGACCTTTTTCAATAATCTCTACCCTTCTAGAATAAGTCTATGCTAGGTTAGATAGGGTTACATTGCATCCTTGTCCCCCACACTCTAACGTGTAATTTTTAAAATTGAGACATTTCACAATGGCTCTCTCATGAATTTTGTAGATATGGTTAGAAAAAATATTCCAAATATTCCCATATATATGCATATCAATTCCACTTAAAGAAAACACTTGATCATTATAGTAATCACTTGGAAATTATATTTTGCATTGAGTAAAATAGTAGTAATTATTCCAATTTTAATTCTACAACATTCTAATAATCATAGGCCAATTTTAAATATATTTCATTATAGGTCAAGGGTATCCATTTTTGGTCATTTGAATCAATATTCTAGCCACAATCATATAGTTGCATAATTATGGATCACACAATCACCATAGGAAGGAGAATTACATCAACCTAAGGCCCATTTGGGATATGTAGGAAAAAATCAACTTACACAAAGTTTTTTAAGATAGCTCAACTATTTATCTTATATGTTCCCCCCTTTAAATTGTATTTATATTGTGTTTGTTGTGTAGGAACAAGGATTTGTGTTTTTAAAGTCGTTAGAGTGACGTATCAACACACATAATTAAGCAAAAATCCCTCATAAGTAGTCACAGACCTAATCAATAAATATATTTCATAGTCATCCAATATGCAATCACATTTAAAATACAAGGCTACAATTCACCCTTTTCCTCTTACATATTTTTCCAATCATAGTTTTAATTCTTGGTCATGATACAATACATAGGTATGTTTAATTAATTTATAGTCACAGTCAACCTACATAGATTAACATAATATTTATTTTAGGGAGGTTTACATATATGTAGGCCCATTTACCATTTTGATAAAATTTCAAACTCTTTAAATTTTATTTAGCATACTAAATTTTACTGTCAGATTTATATATTTCTATACTTAACTATTAATAGTTACATTCTGTTAATTTAGATTCACTTCAATTCAAAATATATTAAACATATTTTGTATTTATTTAGGTGTCATGGTATTAGTTCATGCATATACACAATAACACAATTTGACATTCTAATTCACATTTATCAGATCTATGGTCATCATGGGGAGATGAGCATGGCTCATTCTCCTTTGATAATGAATTATATTCTACCTTGAGTGAAACTACAAAATCAAGCATGCCTTCATGATAGAGGCATGAAAATTTTTCATTCCCTTTAATAATTATTTGTGTTTACATGGAATCAACTTGAGTGAATTTGAGAGATTCATTATAATTGAATATATAATCCATTTGTAGTGGTTTATCCATGTTATTTGAGAAAACCTATCGTAATGACCCTCTTATTTACTTGCATAATTATTTGGGTTAGTAAATTATGTAATTTCCCCCACATTCATGAGTATTTGGTCATTTTATCTTCCCAACCTAATATCCTCATAGTTACACAAATTTGGGGCAAAATCACCCTAATTGTCCATGTGTTTCAACAAGGAAGCATAATTTTATCCAATGCTTCAATAAAGAAGCATCATATCCAAATAGTTTCAAGGGAATTATGTTTTTAACTAACACAAGTGAAATTTAACCCTTTTTCTTTCAAATAAATTAAAAATAATAATTTTAAATTAAAATAGTGAATCTATGGACATAGACTACACATGATTTCAGATTTTTCTCTTGATTGACTTACATAATTAGAGGTTCATACCATAGACAAATGTTTTATACACACTTAGGTATATTTAACCATTTTACACTATAAATTTCAGAAGTATAATAAAAGTGATAAATGTTTAGATACTAAAATATGGTCTTTGGTACTTGAAAATGACAATCTTGACACACATTTAGAATGCATGATTGAGCACACAAACAAGATCCTAATACATGATTATCTTAAACTTGATTGCTATGTTATGAGGTAACCATTTTATTCTGATATTAAACACATAAGTAAGCCTCACTATATATTTAAAACTTGCTAAATTAACTACACATACATATCTAAACTCTTATTTCAGTATGCCTATTGTTTAACCCTAAAATGACCTAGATTGGGGTTATTTAGATTTTTAATGGGTATATATAAATTAAATAGAACAAGGGTGATAGTCAAATATATATAAGACAAATGAGATGTTAAACTCAAATATAAGCATACAATTAATTTATTATGCTAAGATAGTCTAAATATTAAAAGTGCAACTATGCTAGATATAGAAATGATAAATAAGTTAAGTACTTATCTTGTTCTAATGTTAATAGTAGTTATAGATCTAGAACAAGACAAAATTAAGTATGAAGGAGATTATAGAATAATAATCATATTTTGGTCTTGATGCTTTTTACTCTATAGATACTAATGTCTACCTAGGATGGTTTCATCGATGATACTATTTGGGTTCAACGCTAGAGTCCTATATAGAATATCTCTTGAAATAGGATGTGACAATTTGGATGTTTATAAGTTTTGATTTGCCTTTTATTTAGTGCATTAATATCTAGGCTATGGATTTTAACTCCTTTTAAAATGGCAAAACCCTATTTTTCCATATTTAATGTGATTTTGGGGAGAAATGGGTTAGTGGGAATATGGTGTCAAGCTAACATAAATACCATGTTATTAGTGGGTGTTACCTAAATAGACAATACTCCATAATATGGAATTATAATCATGTATTTCTTCCCCACATGCTGGCTAGTGTTTGAATCATAAAATATGTGTAAATCAAATACAAAAGTGGCCTAGCTTATAACTTGGAAAATTGGGATATTTAACTACTACTTTAGAACTTCAAAATTATAGATGTGTGGTCCCAATGACTAGTATGGAAATATGAATAAATAGGGAAGCTGTATTAAATTAAATGTTATTTTGTATTTTGTTAAGTATTCATAGGTTTTATAGGTTAGGAATGAATGTTATTTGATCCTATATTTATCTCAATCCTTTTAGAGTAATAACTCACATTAAATAACTTAGGCCAATCATTAAGATATGTTTAATTTACAAATTATATGAATTTGGGTCACTAGACACTTTCATTAGGATAGGATAGTAACATCGATGTTATTTTTTATCTCTAACATTAGTGTCTATGGAGGTTCAAAACTAGTAGAGATGGTAAGATAAGTATATTTTAAGCATTCTAAGAAATATATAAGACCTAGGTCATCAACATAAGATTGGTCAGAATAATATTTATAAGCCAATGGGAACTAAGATAGATCAAATGTAAGACTTGTAAAAATGAGAAAGATGAATAATTGAGAGGAATAACCAAGGTCTATGTTTTCCAAGTGTATAATACTAAGGTGATATATAATAATAAAACATTATCTAAATTTCCCCCATTTTAATATAGTAATGGAATTATTGTTTTTAAGTAAAGGAATGCGTACCTAGGGGTGTCTACACACCTTATATTTTTGTGTGCCCAACTTGAGTGATTTGTTATCAAATGACATAAATCCAATATCATGTTATAGTATAAAATTAGTGCACATAATATGGGTTGAAAGTAATTTAAATTTATTCAAATTGAAAGGGTAAGGTTTAAGATTACATTTATGTGTCGATGTAACTACCCTACCTATTGGTAAATTATTTTGAAAAATATGTATCATTAGAAGGATATAAAACTAATATTAGAAAAAATATTGATAATTATTTAAAGTGCACATATCTAAGAAGATATGTAGATATTATATATATATATATATATATATATATATATATATATATATATATATATATATATATATATATATATATATATATATATATGAAGGCACATGCCCCCAACTTTGGAATAAAAGTGAGATTCTACCTAGCAGTTGAGATTAGCTAAATTATGAAACCCAATGATACTTATAACCTAGTGAGGCTATATGATCAATTCCAACCTAAAAAATTGGAAATATTGAGTGATTTGATCACTTAAAGCATACCAAAATTGAACCAACTACTCTAGTAGATTTTTTATATAAAGATAAATGCAACTAATCCATTAATCAATCCTAGCTTGAAGAATATAAATCTTACTTTTACTCTTGATTGTTGATACATTTGATATTCAAGGTCATGACCAAGATATACTCAATAGACCTAACCAAGGGATATATTACCACAATAATATCATATAGAGGGTTAAAAATCCTATAATCAATCAACACTATACAATAACCCTAGTCAGGTCCTACATTTTCATATTCACTAAGTAAATAACAAGTAAATTAAAGTCTAATCTAGTGCTCATAAAACTTGTGGCATAAAGTGGGGGTAATAAATATACAAATTAAACATGAATAGGATAATCCTAATTAATCTATATCTAGGTAAAACCCTAATGCATGGAGAGAGCAATATATTCAAAATCCATTACTTATGCTACTTATATCTATTAAAATAGAAGAGTAAAGATAGAGATACTTATCTTGAAGATGAAACCATTTAGACTTCATTTTTTCCAATGACCAAAGGTTTTTTTCAAGAGTTGTTGTGGTTTTTAAGTATCACTAATAAATTCCTAAGCATCCAAGACTTTTCCATAAGTCAATATTATTTTCCAATTATAAACCCTAAGTAATAACTCCTCAAGTAGAATGTAGAAGAGAAAATTATAAATAAGTGCAAATGAATAATTAACTTTTGTCTCTCTAATAAATGGTAAAATTAATGTGTATATATAGTTAGATCTAACCATAAACCTTTCTAAAAGTTTAGTTGATAGGTTCAACCCGATCAACTCTATATCATTATTTTCTAAAAATAAGTTAGGTCCTAATCTAGTTCAGCCCGAACCAATCTAGACCCGTAACTTGATTTTAACAATTTAAATACAGGGTTAGCCTAGGCCTAAAATGTATTATACATGTAAAAAATTTGTTTTATGCTTAGGTAGGTGCAAATAAAGGTGGTGAAATTCTTGGAGGAGTGTGAAATAGAGGAGGAAAGGATTAGAGAAGTACATAAGATAAGTTTGTGTAGATAATAAGTGGTGGTATAGGGGACAATAATCTTGCTAAGCACCAATGGTCTTCCTACCCCTTTCCTAGTGCATCCTTTAAGGCATGCACTCAAAAAGATTAAGATACAATTGTTCCTGCAAGAGAGAAAGCATCAATAATTTATAAAATTTCAAAATATTATGTGTGTAATATGCCTGACTTAAATCTCATCATGTGTCATGTAAGTAAAATAGGGGGTGGCACTTTAAGAAAAAACATAGCAACACATAATGATGAAGCTAAATAAATTTCTCTAATAATTAAATAAGATAAATGAAAGAAAAAATTTGAAAAACACATACATGTACTTACCTTAATGTTTTAGATAAGGAATGAAGGGAAATAAATTTGAAAGTGTCAAATGTAGGGAACATTAGGTGAACCTATAAAAATTAGTGAAAAAATAGAAAAATTTTGATTTTTTTGAAAAATATACATGTGATATGTGAAAATACTCTCTATGACATCAAGATTTCAAAACATCTTGTGATTTAGGAAAAGAGATAGTAGAAAATAAAGATATGGGCAAAAAAAAGAATCTAGTGGTAAATAATTTTAAATAGTAAATATAAATAGGGTGAAAAATAATTCATTTGTTATTTTTACTATTTTGAGAAAATAGAGCTCTGAAAGACCCATTTCAAGATGAGAGAGCAACCAAGGTGAGGAGATGACAACTACAACAGGGAGGATGCTTGATGGTTGCACCAAGTGCAACACAAGTAAGTAAATATGAATTTCAATTTCTTTGAGTAATTTTATTTAAAATTGAGATAAATATAAAAATTTGACTATTAGGAAGAATTTAGACATTGAAACTAACCCTAAGAAATTATTAGGTACAATAGGGGCATAATAGGGTACTAGGTAAGAAAAAGTTAGACCAATAAATGCCTAAGTAATTTATGGTAAATGGTCAAAAATTCACTACAGGGAAAGGATAGAGTCAACTTGATTGACTCAGTTCATAAGAAAATAATAAAATACTAGATTGACTACAAGTAGTGGGTTTGACATAGTATTGATTAAGGTGGCTGACTGCATAGCAATAAGCCAGTGTAGTCTAAAATGAGAAGATGGCCAATTATGCATCTTCTATTTGATGAAATTGGTAGTAATTTGTCAATAAAACTTTCTAAAGAGGGTTGATTATGTATCATATGGATGATGTAGTATGTTAGATCTAGGAAAGGGCTGATTTAGTATCAAATAGGCCAATATAGTCTGAAATAAAAAGGTTGATTTAGTATCAAATGGGCTAATGGCGTAGGAAAATAAGAAAACATAATAAATTAAATCAAAGTAGTTAATGAAGTAGTTAATTTTTAATTTTTTTAGAGTGTATTTAAATTATTTATTACATGGATATTTGATACATATACTATTATTTGATATTCAAAGATATGCTAGACATATTGGCACCTTATAGATGCATCATGGCTACTAGATCTATTGGATTATTTGAAAAATGTGGATAAATATTGACTGGTAACCTTGGGTTTTGGCAACATCATGGATATGAGACAAATCCCTTTGAGTTTTGATATCATTGTCATGTTCCTAGGAGCATGGGAATGGTTGACCAACACTTTCTAATGGGAGGTGGATGGGGACACCATTGAGGTGGGGATTACTCTAGACAGTTTTCATGCATGACTTGGTCTTCTAATAGGTGGGACATTGGTGATTATTGATACACCAAAGTCTAATGATGAGAGATGAGTATTATCCCAATTGGTTACCTACTGAAATAAGATCCACCCTAGGTTGAGGGTAAGCTTGTTCAATGTTTGCATTGCTTCCATCTTAGACATATGGAAGGTAGTGATAACACTTATGATAACATGAATGTTGTGTCATAATTTAGATGGTAAGGTACTGATATTTGAGATAGTATTTTGCTAGTTCATATTAGATTATGGAGAAATTTATAATTTTGGGTTTGTCATTTAGGTCCAACCCATGGATGATATGTATGGGATTTTGTCCATAGGGTAGAAGACCATGAGACCAATGATTTTTATTTATGTGTGTATATATGAGAGGTTACTTGTGTATCAGCCAGTTGGGTTTCCCGATATAGCCAATAATATGTTTCTTTAAGTCTTATAATGGAGATAAGACCATGTCATGTGATCCATGCCCCATGTGCCATTATTATATATTATCATATGATATTAGGTTGTGTGGTAACCCTACACTCATATAGCTTACATATGTCTGAGTTGGGATATCATTATGAAATGGTTAACATATGTGTGGATCATGAGACACTATATTTCATGGGTGGAGATACATCCAGTGGTATGATTACTAAGATAACTAAGAATCCCCCATCTAACATCTCCTTTAGTAATTCATGATTATTAGGCACAACATTCTAGAGATCTGAGAGGGATACAAGGTGGATGGTTAAATGTGGAGATATTAGTGATCAGGCCTCAATGTGATAGACCATGTGTTAGTCAATCATGATAGTAAGAGGCAACAGAGCTAGTATGAAGAGATATGATGGGGAGCCCTAGTTATGGTTATGTACCATGACATTTTGGATAGGGTGTTAGAACCATACAATCCTACTACGCTAGATGATCTTGAGGTTCCATCTACCCCAACCTAGGTGGGCTAGTTTAGATTAGTGGGAGAGGTAATGAGGTAGCTATAGGCATGTGGTGATAATATAAAACCATTGAAAAGGGTTGGATTAGGAAATGCATAGGCCTAACATAAGAAAGAGTCATGCACATTGTGACCACCATCAATCTAGGATAGGTATAGGCCCAGGTTGCTAGTCTATAGGGATAGGTTACTATATTGAGAACCTAGACTACCTATTTATAGAGAACTATTTAGAGGAGATAATCATAATCATCAATGGGCAGCATAGCTAGGCCACATGATAGACATGATATAGCATAACCTTAGAGTTGGAGATATTGTATTTTGTACTTTGTATTATATAAAACACATGATATATATATATATATATATATATATATATATATATATATATATATATATTGATGTTGATAGTTGTATTGATCTCATGAATTTTACTTAGATTTTGATGTGGATGCATGTATATATTTCCTTTCTAGCACATTTATTTAGCTTTTGTTATATATTTTATGGTAAATATGTGATGTATATCTTTTTTCTAGCATTATGTGAGACATATGCATGGTTAAAAAGAGAAAGGAAAAAATGATTTGGAAAAGTATAAGTAATCAAAAAAAATGTAATACACACTATATCATGATGGGAAATGTGTAATAACAAAATATGAATAAATATAATAAACCAAAGATGTTAAAAAGGGACAAATGTTTTTAAAACATATAAAATATTTAGACAAAATTAAAACAAATAAAAATCACATTATATCACATTGGTAAGCATGAAAATTTTGTAATAAAATGGAAGGCACATGAAATACCAATGGTATAAAAACAAAAAAATTAATTAAATTAATCATATTAAATTAAGTTGGAAAGTATAAAAATAAATACAAAATGTAAAATTAAATTAAATTGATCACACTAGTTCAAGTTGAGAAGTATGAAAAAATTAATAAAATGGTTGTAAACATAGATGCAATTGGAAAATAAGAAGATAAAAGTGAAAGACTTATGAATTAAGCATAAAACATACTAAATAAATATGGGAAGCATGTAAATTATGTGTAAATCATAATTGAACACTACTTATCTCAAAGTTGACACATGTAATTTCATTGTGACTTGGGTATTAGAATAAGTTGTGAGGAAGGCCTTGTCCTATCCATGGTCTTACATTGAAACTCATAAATTTAACACCAATGAGGTTGAAACAAATATGGGAATAATTTAAGAGATGTTTCAAATGTGGTAATTTTTGAGGAGGGCTTGGTCTTACACTATAACTCACAAAGAGAAATCTTAAGGGGAATGATCGGTTAACAAAGCAATATTCCTCAAGGGGAAATATTAAGAATGTTGTAATGAAAGAGGGAATGTAAAAATAATGACATAGGTGTCTATGATAATACCTTAGGAAACATGAGGCAAATTAGGTACACAAGAGAGACATTAAGAGTCTAGATAGCATCAAAAGACAAAGGATATCTAACCATAATAAGTACAAAGTTGTATAGGAAAATCGATGAGATACTAAGATTTATTCATGTTAGTTATATGAATAATAAAATAAAAATGGACCTATCTTCCCAAAATAAGTTTCCCATTGCTCAGGACCTATTATAGAGTCATCAGTCTACTATGAAGATTGGGTACTTGTGTGAGAAAGTAAGTAGCACTAAAATATTTTTTTATTCTCCTTTCCAAATCTACTAGCCTACTGTACCCCAATAGACCTTGAATCTATCATGAACCCAACTATGGAATTTGAGATTTAATTATAAAAATGAGATGTGTTATGATTCATGTCTTTTAGTGTGATTTGACTTTTGAAATTGTATGTGGTATTTTATATCATTACCTTTTATTTAAATGATTTGTCTTTTAAATTTTTATGGATTTTATAAGTCCTCCCCCTTATGGATTTAGAATAACCAACATGAGTGATAAAAGTGATACACATGAATGAGATTTAGACTTTGGTTAAAGTAAGCTAAGTATCCAAAGATATGACTAACTAAACACTTAGGCTTACCTATGAACAATATGTAATCTCAAGTTTCAACCATGGGTATGATTAGTATATGAAAGGAATATAAAAGAATAAAATGGAGATCCAAAGTAGATCAGTAGAATATAAGTACAATGAGATGTCTTGTTTACTAACTAATCATGTGGTAAGGAAATATTACTAATGGGATCAAGGTTTGTATAGCCAAGTCACAATAGTAATTATCTAATTTATTGAGATAAGGTAGTAAACAATCATTAGAAAAGATAAAGATATTCATGAAAGAAATGAACTCAAAAATATAAGCGTGTAATCAAGGAAAGAATGAAACAAATCCATGAGAAAAGAATGAAATTAAATGAAACCATATACAACACATAATTCATAATTTAAATATCCATGTGAATTAGATAGGTGAAACCAAATCTAACATATATTCAAATGATATAAGATATATAAAAGTGGATCACAAGTCCAATCCAAAATCATAATGAAGAAAAAAGTGAAGGAACACCATGTCATATCCATAAATACTAATAAATTCATCCACAAATGTTATCCATAACATCTAAAATAATATCTATGAAGATAGATCCTATGGCAATGAAGTTCTCATCAATCCTCATGGAAATCTATGCAAAGACCTCTCTCTAAATCTCCTCAACATAAAATGCAGTCATAATTGAAGGATCATGCTCATGATGGATCTCATGCATAGAATAATCAAGGAGAGGAGTAGGTGCTTAAATAGGAATGGTATTTGTGGGACAAGAAAGAGGTACCACTAGTGGATAAGGAGCCATGGGTAGGGAAGGAACAACAAGTGGGGAAGAAGGTTCCATGGTCAAAGAAAGGGGAACCTTCTTACATAGGAGACCTATATAAGGAGGAATAACATGTGCAATAATCATTAGAAGGTGATCATGAAGGTACTACTATAGAATGTACTAATGATCAGTATGATGGGTGCCACACTGGTGTCAAAGATAATATACCTCCCTATATTTAGGGATATACTCAAATGAAAACTTAGTAGGAGGTTTAACCTTGTTTTTTAACTGAGCATGGGTGGGATGAAATGTGTTAATATATTGTTGAATATTATGGTAATGAGTGAAAGAGTGATTATCTGACCCATATAAGCAATACATAAGATTTTTATTATAATTTAGGGGCCTACAAATGGAATATGTAGAAGGAAAAGCTATGGAAGGCTGATATAATTAGTAGTTTTTAGTCTAATGATTGGTAACTTTATGAATATCAAAACAAGGTTGATTGGCACATAGGGAGGACATGGGATCAAGTTATGACAAATGAATAAGGCCATCACCAAGGGAAGGTAGGGTTGGTGTAGAAATTGGTATAGGCTCATCAAAAGGTAAAGCAAGATCAAAAATGGGATGGGCCTCAGCTAAAGGTAGAGCAAGAATAGGAACATGACTAGGCTTAATTATGGGTGAGGTAGGATGTGTAGAAGGATTAAGAGTAGTATCTATCATCTATGGAGGAAGCAAACTAGAAGGATCCTGGTACCTAGAAAAATGGTAAGGACCAGTTATGACATGATCCATGAGCATGCTTATAAGAAGATCTACTAAAATTGGAGGTATAATATGTGATCACTCCATATCTACCCTAAAAAAATAGGAAGAATACTATAATTTGGTACTATGAAATAAGGAATACAATAAGATAAATGAAAAGACTAAAATAAATAAGTATGATATCGAAGGATCTCAACATCTCTAGCCTGAACATATCCTCATAGAAATGGATCATCCAAAGCATAACCATCATCATAATCAGGTGTATGTGGGTTGATTTTACAATTAAGTATGATTTTAACATCAGAAGTCACATAATGAATAGAATGTCTAGTCTTGGTTAAGACTATAGGTACATCATCCATGGTAGATTAATGGGATCAAGGTTGCAAAGCTAATGGAAGTTGGGTAAATATATGATGGGATAGATCATAAGTTTTGATGTTGAGGCTTATCCCATCTAGATCATCATCATCAAAATTGAGGAGGTTAGGTGGTATGTTCCTAATGAGTTTAGGGTGACCACTATAACCTCAAGTAGTATTGATAAGATAATTAAAATGTTGAGATTCCCTAAATGGGATACTAGGAAAGGGTTCAAGGGTAGGAATTTTAAATATACCATGTTTTTGGAACTATTTAAAATTCCAAGGGTTTGTATCTCCTTGAATATTATAAATATAACCATTATGGGTTAATTTGATGCATTGTCAAGTGGATGAGGTGATAGTCCTCATATGATGAGTCTAATTTCTACCAAGCAAGATGTTATAAGAGAGGGTAATGTTAAGGATCATAACTTTCATGTGGATAGTAATAGGAAGGATGGTAATAGGAAGTTATATGTAACCTAAAGGAGGCATTTTCCTTTTATCATAACCTTGACATGTTTTATATGTGGACTTGATATTGCACTCAAAATATCCAAAAGTTTTAATGAAATTGAGGCAACACTAGTAACGAAACCCTCGTCAATAAAATCATGATTGATTTGGATAACACCAATTTGGATGCTAATAAATAAGGGAGAATCATCTGCATGAAGAAGAATCTCATCTAAAATCATTAAAGTGATAGGAAATTTAAGGGAAAGAGAAGTTTTCATTTTTTCATCAACATATATGGACATATCTTCACACTATTGAAGTATACTATCTTTAAACAAAAACAAGGTATCTTCATGTCTTACTAGGGGAGGATGAGAGATGATCATTTAAAATAACAATTGCATTTGATAGTTGTGATGATGGGTAGAGGTTTGCATTAGTTTTAGGAAATTTATTTTTAATGGGAGATGAAAAATTTAAGCAATGGGTTCCCATTCATCATAAACCATAGGGGGATTTATAGATAGAGGCACATAATGGTGTAGGAGCTCTTGGGAAGGATATTTGGAATTACAATCAAACTTGTGTTGGTAAGATGTAGTTGGTTTAGTTTGAGGACAAATAGGTTGATTGTATTTAGGTTGTGGGATAATTATTTTAGGTATTTATTGTCATTTGGTTAAATAAATACTATTGGAAGGTTTGGAAATGTTGTCTATATGTGTAGATTTTGGGATAATAGTAGAGATAGGGTGAGAGGTATTATCTAGTTGATATGTCTAAGGTGGTTCATGGAAAATTCTAAGGATTTATTGCCACAACTCCATGAGATAATATGGGTAATATTATTGAATGACATAAAATATTTGAGGGTTTTAGTGTGTGTGTGTTGGATTAGAATCAATAAATCTACCTTTCACATGTTAGTCATATTTACCACATTTTATTCATTAATGAGGTCTATAAGACTTTCAACATTATCTGTGGGAGTAGGATTTTCATTGCCATCTTGATGATTATAAAGAGGATCTTTATATATAATATTATGAGCATTAGCTTGATTTAAATATTGATTTTTGTTTTACATTTCATGGGATTTAAAATCTATGTCATGTGTTTTTTGGCATTTGTGAATGAGTGATTCATGATCAAATTATGTTGTAAGAAGTAAATCCATAGATAGATTATGTAATTGTATAAAAATCTCATAAGAGTGGTTGTAACTTGAATGAAATGAACAAAAATTATTTAGATCATACCATGTTTTCATTAGATAAGTGGGATTAAGATCTCAATTTATAGGCTTTAGAAGAAATTTTTAAGCTTGGCTAAGGATAATGGTTTGTGGACATTGATGTGGTTTTTCTATGAATAATTTGGATTAGGAGTGTTGTTTGGAATGGAACATGATCCATAGCATTATTTGGAACAATGAATTGAATATTGTGAATAGTATCATAAGTATCAGTGAGACCATAATTTTTATCATGATGTTTTTTGGTTTTAATGAGTATGTGAGTGCCCATGGGACATTAAGATGGTTCAAATTGGTGCATGAGAAAATATTATCACTTATCTTGGTTTAGGGCCTCTTCCAAAGTGCTTGGAGAGAGATTCTTAACTAAATATTACAACTTGAGGTAGTGAGCATTAGTGAATAGATGAAAGAGATTATAGTCTTCCATTTTATGCTCACATTTATTATATAATTGATTACATAATTTGATGAAATTTTGTGTCATTTCAATTTTAATTTGCTTACAATTTATGAAGTGAGCTAAGTTATTCTCAGGGAGATCACTAGTTTGGAATTATTTTACTATGGAGCTAACCAAATCTTCCAAGCTAGTGATAGAATGGGTTTTTAGTTTATGGTACCAATCTAAATCATCTCTTAATAGTGTTTTAGCTAATATATTAGTAGAGTTAAATGTATTAAGTTTGATCCAATATTTGTATAGGTTACCAAATATTTTTAAATGTAATGTGGGATCGGTAGATCCACTATAACTAATGGTAGGCGTGATACCTCCTATGTTGATATTAGAAATTTGAGGTACAAAAGGTTCATTTTGGATATGTTTGATCATTTTATTAAGGAGGGGTGGTTGAGGAATAAGGTTACCGTGCAAATCCCTAAGGGAGGTAGAGGACAAGGGGGATAAGGGGATTTGGATTTTGTGCTCTTCATAAAACCTCTTGGGGTTAGTTTTGAAGGTTAATGATATGGTTCTGCATTTGTATCATTTGATTTGCATTATTGGTTTGAAAATTATACATTTGATTGATTGTTTTTAATAAAATTTGATGAGTGTGGGCATTATTTTGAATAATGTGCATAGCATGGGAAGCATTGGTATTAGTATTAGTGGCTTGGGGTACACTATGAGTAGTAACATGCAATACACTAGTGGAATGGATGTGTTGTTATAAAAAGAGGAAATAGTAGCATGATTAGAATTTATGTCAAAAGATGCACTAATGGAATGGTTAGCATTGAAAGAAAAAAAAGTATTATTGAAGTGATTATCAATGGTAGAAAATGAGGCACTAGTAGCATGATTAAGGAGGAGGGTATTTGGAAAAGATGCACTATAAGCTGAACCTACCATGTTAGTGGAGATACTTGGCATGGAAGTTGAATATGTCATAAAATAAGATGTCATGGTGTGGGAAGGAGACAAAATAGAAAGGAACGGTTGAGAAGTAAAGAAAGTTTTTCCCCAAAATCCATGAGAGAAGGTAGGAGAAGGTGAACTAAGTTCTTATATTTGAGAACCTATCATAATATTATAAATGGTTGAAGGGTCCTTTCTTCTATGTTGAGTAAATTCATTAATAAAGAAGAGCATTTCAGGTGTACACTCTAATTCATGCTTTTATTTCAAGGATAATAAAGGATTATGAATGGAGGCCAAATGAGGAGGAGTCCCATAATTGGTAGTGTGAGTGGGTATGTAAACATTGATTTCATCTAAATTAGAGGATATAAGTTATTTCTTTGAAAACCTATTAGGATTGGTAAATCTGATCATGTTTGTTGGATTCATCTTTGTATTATCCTCAAATATGAAATTCATGATGATAAAAAGAGGCTAAAGAGTTGACCAAAAAAATTAGGAAATAGGATATAGAATCAAACTAGTCGATTGTGTTCTATAAAACATGGAACAAAATAGAGAAAAAGAAGACACAACTAGACATGTCAACTATGTACTACTTAGATAGGGGACTGAATAGGAAGATAAATAAACATAGTTGGATAGATTGACTATGTGATGTATCTAGATAGTTTGAAAAGTCTATAAGAGATTGTGTTACATTCCAATTTCATTTCTAGATTTGATTTCCTCATTAAACATATATTAATGGGGCCAATGTTGTTTAATTATTATTGTAGTAAACTATTTTCATTTATGATGATGTATGGATAGACATATAATGATTATTTTATATGATTCATTACTTGTTGGTTAGTTGTAAATGAGTTTCATATATATATGCATTATGCTCATTTATTATTATTGTGCTTTAAAAACATTTTTATTGATTATCATTGTAATGGGATAACTACCATTTACATTTGTGAGGTGGATGCAGGAGATTTTCTACTCTCCAAATAGATTTAGAGGGAGGGTATCATTAGAGAGGGTGATGTAGATGATTATGTCTGAGGTGGAGAGATTTAACATGAAACCTAGCACACACCATGTAGTACAGATAAATACATGAATGTTTATGATTGAATATTCATATGTTGCTCTAATTTAAATGCATTTGGTTATTTTTTACTTGATCATGTTGATTGGTTTTTGATCCATGATTAAATGTTATTTTGGTCATGTTTATAGTGGTTACTGTTCTCTATGATTATGATGATTATTTCCATTATGGAATATTATAATTATATATGTCTTTTAGATGACTTTACTTGTGAATTGCAGACTACATGACTCCATATATGCATGTAAGCATTCAATAGAAAAAAGTATCATTATAAAATATTTATAAATTATATGGGACTAAATTAAATTTATAGTCATTTACAAATTGATTTTTAAATAAACATTAGCTAACCTAGATCCTAGGTGAAGGTGACTAATGTAGTGCTTAGGGTGATATGGTTTTCGAATACTTAAGGGGTTAAACTAGGTATGAAACTTTATGTTGACTAATGGTTAAAATTGTGATATGCATTTGAAAAATTAAAAATAATTTTTATTTTTATTGATAGCTACTTTTGTCAACCCTAATTTGGTGAGACATCATTATGTTTTGCTCAGTCAAGCCATGCAAACTTGGAAGAGTTAGGTTTGATTGTGAGTTGAGAGGAGATAGTAAGGTGGCTATGTTAATTTGGTGATCGATGCTAGAATTTATTAGTCATGCCAAGAATTTTTGGTGTTATGGCAAGTGATTTTTGGGAATTTATGAATGGATAAGTGTTCACCATGAAATTAGGGGTTTCAGGTGGCATGCAGATGACTATGGAAATAATAAAACATGATGGGGTCTTTAGAATGGAGGAAAGTTGTGGTCAACAAAGAGGAGAGAGAATAAAAAGGGACTCTAATTCACAATCAAAGGAGAAAACCTACATCAGGGGAATTCAAGAGGTAGGGATTATTCTTTGATTTACTCTAAATTTATATGTTGATGTTATACAATTATTTATTAAAATTATTATAGGGTTTTCTTTTAAAATAGTTGTTTTAGAATGTAAATGCTTGTAAGGAATCAAGGAATCAACCCTATAAGAGGAGGAATCTTCCAAAATAATAGAATAAATTATTCAACTCAGATATAACATGAATGTGGGAGGTTAGGAATAATGATGAAAATGAGTTTATTTTATGTAAAATTAGTACATGATTGTGTTGTATGTTTCATTCAAATGTCAAGAGAACTATGTTTTATTTTGTTTACCATATGGTTATGTATGAGAAAATAACAAACAACTTAGATACAATATTATGGTTAAATGTTCATTAGATTTTTAGAACGTAAACTAGGCTTTTGTGATTATTATATGGCTATGATATCATTCCATTATTACATTTAAATGGTTGTATGTTTTAGCTTAAATGGAATGAATAGGATTAACATTTATTACCAAGTTAGTTAAGGTATTATGAATGATTTGGGGTTTCTAATTCAACTCAGGTTAAATAGTTGAATATGTACAAAATGGATTATTAGCTGACTATGTACAATTTAGTTGAATATATAAAATACATTTAATATTATTTTTATGAGATAATTTTGAGTGTTGTATAGTTGTATGGTTCGTGGGTTTGGACATTTAGTCCACGGTAGTTAAAAAAAATAACTGGGTTTCTTATTTTTGAGAGTATTCAATGGGAAGAATTGGTTATCTAAATTAACTTATAACTAGTATGTTGATATTAACCGCTAGTTTGGTATGCATGAAATGACCGAGTTTGTTAATTTATGATAATTTTTTATAATGGAATTTTTATTTTATATTAATAAATTTATTGTGTGGATTATTGTTGAGTAATAGATAATGGCTTGGATAAGTAATATAAATTATTACTATAGGTTTCCATTATCTTGAATATATATACAGATTAGTATATAGATAAGGACATAGGTTATGAATGGAACTATTTCATAATGTTAAATGGATATGTAAAATATTATTAGATAAATGATTGAAAGATGTTTAATTGGTTGTGTTAGATGTACGGATAATGACTAAGCCTAAAAATTTAAAATAATAATTATAGTTTAACTATATTGAGGACATGGATGTTTAATTTAGAGGTTAAGTTTGTGATGAATAGATTCCAATGAGTCAATGTACCATATGGTGCACAACAAAATATTTAACATTTGGAATTTTGTGTTTTAAGGCAATTAATTAGGACATTAGGTGTTGAGTGGTGTTAATGTGAATTATATTTTGATTTAAAATTGAGTTAATGTTTTCTTAACTTGGGATCTTAAGATGAAATATTAATCTCTCTCTCTATATATATATATGTGTGTGTGTGTGTGTGTGTGTGTGTGTGTGTGTGTGTGTGTGTGTGTGTGTGTGTGTGTGTGTGTGTCTATTTGTATGTATGTATAAATATGTGTATGTATGTATGTATATATATAATTATCCACATATACATATATACTATGTATGTCCACTTATATTTATATATTCTTAAAAATCTTAGCCACTTAATTCTTACACACACACACAGATATATATATATATATATATATATATATATATATATTGAGTATGTTCACTTATATTTATATATTCTTAAAAATATTAGCCACTTAATTCTTAATGGCATAACACACACACACACACATACTCATATATATATATATATATATATATATATATATATATATATATATATGAGTATGTGTGTGTGTGTGTGTTATGCCATTAAGAATTAAGTGGCTAATATTTTTAAGAATATATAAATATAAGTGAACATGCTCATATATATATATATATATATATATGAGTATGTGTGTGTGTGTGTTCTTAAAAATATTAGCCACTTAATTCTTAATGGCATAACACACACACACACACATACTCATATATATATATATATATATATATATGAGTATGTGTGTGTGTGTGTTATGCCATTAATAATTAAGTGGCTAATATTTTTAAGAATATATAAATATAAGTGAACATACTCATATATATATATATACATATATATATATATATATGCATATATATATAAATATATATATACATATACATATATATATATATATATATATATATATATATATATATATATATATATATATATATATATATATTGTGTGTGTGTGTGTGTGTGTGTTTGTGTGTGTGAGAGAGAGAGAGATAATTTATACATACATACATATATGTATGTATTTATATATATGACACATATACATGCATACATGTGTGTGTGTAAATTATCTCACACACACACAATATATGAGTATGTATATGTGTGTGTGTGTTATGCCATTAAGAACTAAGTGGCTAAGATTTTTAAGAATATATAAATATAAGTGGACATACATAGTCTATATGTATATATGTATAATTTAGTAGGTACATAGATGTTTGTATATACTAAATAAATGTGTTCATATGCAAAATGTGATATATTTCATTAATTTATAACATGTTAAATCAGTTATTACTTTAATGCAATATAATTAATTGTTGTTTAGAACAAAGAAATTGTTAGGTTGTGGAGCTAAAAGCTTCACCAAGATGTAAACAAAAGGAGTTACGGAGGTTGCAGAGGTTGTGGAGAGTTGCAGAATGAGTTGCAGGGCAATTGACGTCAGTCTGATCAACCGACATCGGTCAGATAGCAGTGCAAAAGCAACTAACATCAGTTACCAGTCGACCGACATCAGTTAGGGAGGAGCCGACATCGGCAGCCTATGCGTGAACATGTAGTTTGCATGTTGATTATGGAGAGTCTATTTTTGGACTGTTAGTTTGCATGTTAAAGGCTAATTATAGTCTTGAGTTGCGTGTCTAATTATTGTAATTAAGATAGTCTAATTATTGTAAGTATGAGATCTATATAATAGACTCGTTGGTTGTATTGTAAACAAGTGCTAGAGAGTAAGAGAGCAAAATAAGCTCCTTCAGAGAGAGGAGAGCAATGGTGTGTTCCTCCAGTGCCATAGTACCAAGTGTGGGTGCTGGTTTGGAGAATCAAAAGGGTTCTTCATGTTTGTATGATCTTGGTTAGCAGGTGTGCATGGATTCTTTTAGAGATCTACAATGGTAAGTAAGGTCTACTATTTATAGGTAGCAGCAGAGAGTAAGAGATCTACTTGGAGTATGGTTGTGTACTTGGTGTACTAGCAGCATTATTTCTGACTGGTGAAGGTGAACACCAACTCTTTATTGGAGTTGATTGTTGGGATCGAGAGAGAGAGGGAAGAAGGTCTTGAGGTGTGGCGAGCCTTTGAGGTGGAAGAAGAAGTGGCATCTTCTTTATTCTAAGTGATTATTAATACAATTGTGTATTGTCTCTCATATTCCTGTGTTGTTTCATATTTCTAGTTACTTGTTATTTCTAGTTAAATTCCATGTTTAGTTGCTAATACAAGAGGTAATCATATGTGCTCTAATTGAGGAGCAAGATCCTGACAGTTGGTATCAAATCTTTTGGTTGGGATACTAACAGGTGGTTTTAGATCTAGTTAGTGTTTGTTGATTACAGGTCACTCACAGGGGTTTTAGATTGAGTGGGAGTATAGCAATGCCAGAAGAAAGTAAGCTATGAATGGAGAAATTGAATAGCATGAATGGTCTGATTGATGGAAACAAAAAGCAGGGAAAAGGAGATTGTTGGTCGGTAGAAGATCATCGTGTAGAAGCAGATGTTGCAGGTGATGCTGCACAGGTTGCTCTGGATAAAGTACAATCTTTGTTTATAGATTTTTTTGCCTCTTTCCATGCAGCCTGAAATAGAGCATCTTTTCATGGGTATGTCTTTGGAGACTTTGGAGAGATTTATTTAGGGGTTGGTGAGCCTTGTCAGATTATTGACAAAGGGAAAGTGAAGCTAAATTTGTAGATGGGTAACACACAAGTGTTGAAGGAGGTCATGCAGGTACCAGTCTTAGAGATGAGTCTAATTTCTTCAGGAAAGTTGGGTGATGGGAGATGCACAGTAACTCTCATAGCGGATGCACTTGAATTAGATGGTGGTAAGAAAGTAGGTATCCTTTATCTATCTACTTATATTACTGATTCACCTTCTATTGCAGAGATGTGGCTTTGTAGGCTTGGTCACATATGTAGGAGGGGAATGCATGTTCTTAAGTGGAAGACAAATATCTTTGACAAACTTAAGAACTAGAAAGCCTTGGTGTTCATGGAGGAGATGACAGACAGAGATCAACTAAGGGGACTAAATTATTCTGAGTACGACTGTGTTGATTTGAATAGGGTTTTGATCCATGGAGAGCTTGTGGGTAAAAAGTCATCACTCACAGGCAAACATAGGTACCAGCGTCGGTCAGATAGTAACTGACGTCGACAATAAGAAGATCAATGTCAGTCAAACAGAACTGACATTGGTAGAAGGGATACTAGCGTCAACCAAGGAAATGATGTCAGTAGTCAAGGTCAGTGTAGGGAACTGACATTGGTCAGATGCAGACTGGGAGATGGCCGAGATCGGTCACTAAAATGGATGGTGGGTGGATAACAAGCTATAAAAAAGGTCTCAAATGCTCATATGGAGGACTAAAAGGGTAAGTGAACCTCATATTCATTTTTCACCTTCTTTATATTGCTTATTGATGGTCATGAACCAGGAATACGTGATGAGGCAATGCAGGTAAAATCTAGAAACAGTGGGAGCTTGGCATGGATGAGGAGTGTGAGTCCTTGGAGAAGAACCAAACAGGTGTTTGTTGGTGGAGTTGTCAGCTGGATGAAAGCACTAAAAGATGGATGGACTCCCAAGTTAAAGAAGAGAGTGGATGGACACGTGAGACAGAAGGCCAAGGTATATGGTCTTGAGGTAGCTGTAGGACAGTGGTACAAGTTTTGATAGGTGGATGACAAAGCAGGGCTTCAGTCAATGTCAGTGTAACTATTGTGTTTGTCTTTACCAGGTGGATGATGAGTTGCGACATTATCCAGTTACTATATGTGGGTGATTTGCTAGTAGGTTTGTACATACAGGGATTTGCTGAGCTAAGGGTAAGGTTACTTCAGAGGTATGTCATGGAGAATTTGGAGCAGTGAAATTCTTTGGCATAAGAGACATGGAGATTTTGTCTCCAGTGGGAGCTGATGTGAAGACGATGTTGGTGGGGTTCAAGAAGTAGGATGCAAAATTGGTAAGCACACCAAGGGCTGGATAGTTCAAGCTTAGCTTAGAACATGGTTTGAAATCACATAAGGTCTAGTGTAGGCCTGAGTTTTCCCAAGCAATGGGGGTTGTTAGAAAGTTTGGAGCCAATTTGGGGAAGGAGTATTGGAGGGTAGTTCAGTGGATTCTCAGGTATCTGAGAGGGACTAGTAGCAGGGATTCATGTTATATAGGGTCAAGGTCATCACTACATGGAGTTGTAGGTTCAGATGTGGTAGGTTACTTGGATGATAGGTGTAGCATCATAGGATGTGTGGTGGTTGGTCTTTAGGATTGATCTTGAAGAGGGATACAAGCCAGGGAATAAATTAGATGGTGTAAAAATATAGGTACAAGTGCAGCTGTTTATCTCCAAGTGGGAGATTGTTAGGTTGTGGAGCTAAAAGCTTCACCAGGATACAAACAGGAGGAGTTACAGAGGTTGTGGAGGTTGTGAAGAGTTGCAAGGCAACCGACGTCAGTCTGATTAATTGATGTCAGTTAGATAGCAGTGCAAAAGCAACCGAGGTCGATTACCAGTCGATCGACATCGATCAGGGAGGAGTCGATGTCGACAGCGTGTGTGTGAACATGCAGTTTGCATGTTGATTCTAGAGAGTCTATTTTTGGATTGTTAGTTTGCATGTTAAAGGCTAATTATAGTCTTGAGTTGCGTGTCTAATTATTGTAATTAAGATAGTCTAATTATTGTAAGTATGAGATCTATATAATAGACTCATGGGTTGTATTGTAAACAAGTGCTAAAGAGTAAGAGAGCAAAATAAGCTCCTTTAGAGAGAGGAGAGCAATGGTGTGCTCCTCCTAGTGCCACAGTACCAAGTGTGGGTGCTAGTTTGGAGAATCAGAAGGGTTTTTCATTTTTGTATGATCTTGGTCAGCAGGTGTGCATGGCTTCTTTTGGATATCTACAATGGTGAGTAAGGTCTAGTGATTTGTAGGTAGTAGTAGAGAGCAGGAGATATACTTAGAGTACGGTTATGTACTTGGTGTACTAGCAGTGTTGTTTCTGACTAGTGGAGGTGAACACCAACTCTATATTGGAGTTGATTGTTGGGACCGAGAGAGAGAGGGAAGAAGATCTTGAGGTGTGGCGAGCCTTTGAGGTGGAAGAAGAAGTGGTATCTTCTTTATTGTATTTTCTTCTAAGTGATTATTAATACAATTGTGTATTGTCTCTCATATTCCTATGTTGTTTCATATTTCTAGTTACTTGTTACTTCTGGTTAAATTTCGTGTTTAGTTGCTAATACAAGAGGTAATCATATGTGCTCTAATTGAGGAGCAAGATCCTGACAAAAACATTATGGTTATTATATTTTTTTAATATCTTGGGATTTAATATGAATTTCTTGAATAGTGTTTACTTTTATTATAATACCTGTGAAAAGGGGTGCTTTTATATAAAATTGGTAAATACTTAACTATTATAAATATTTTTGGTAATTAATTTACTTGTAGTATTGCCTTATTTGAAATAGATAGAGACTGTATGGAACTTAGAAAATATGATAACAGGTTTTACGTTGTTATTATATAGCATGTGATTATTTCATGTCATTTTATTTGTATTTAAATACTATGGTATTGTTAAATATTTATGATAATTATGTGAAAATATTGTATATAAATTATTTAATATATTATGGTATTAATAACACTAAGGAAATAATTAGGTGATAAGGTTCTCACGTATTTATTTAGTGTCATTAATGAATGGAATAAATAAAATTTGAATGTGTGTGTGGATATGATTGATCTATATGATATTTAAACTATATGAAAATTTTGGCCAAAGTAATATTTATAGTTAAATGTTATCATTTCACATGTTTGGTTAATATGCATGATGTCATGTTAGAATGAAATTCTTTATGATATGCTACATGTAATGAATATATTTCGAAACATGGGTTCTAATTGACTCATTGATACTTAAAACCATTATCATTTGATCATTTATGAAGGGAGGGCCATTTCCTAGTTGGGAAATTTTGTAGGAGATCTATGGTCCATGGTCACCATGGAATAACACTCTGATGATTCTCTCCCTCTCCTCTAGTAGTCAACCGATAAAGACTCTTATGAATGGTTACATTATATATATATATATATACATACATATATATATATATATATATATATATATATATATATATATATATATATATATATATTGAAAAGGTTGTGATACTTGGTTTTTTAATGGGAAATTGTATATATCTATATTCAATCTGATGTAAAGCTTGTATAATTATACTTGATAACAATCAGTTGGTTGCTCTTATTATATAATTTTAGTTTATAAACTTCTAGCAATTGGCTGAGATAATATTCAATAGATATATAATTTGTGATGGATTGAATTTGTAATACTACTTAATGTTGTTAGTTAGATCATTATATAAATGAATCCTAACCATTTATTTAAATAAGATCCATTTAGTTAAACATCAAATATCTTATCTTGTTTGAGAATAATATGTTTTAGATTACCAAAGTAAAAGAATACCTTTTTTATGTTAAACCTAATGGGGTTATAACATCATGGTATTAGAGCCCAATTCACACTATAGGACTTGATGAGTCCACTAATGTATTCATATGCTCCTATTAATTAAAAAGGATAATAGTGTGTGGTATACCAAGAGGTGAGGGTACTTAAAATACTAACCCTCTAGTGGATCCAAATTAATTTCACATGGATAAATTTGAAAAGTTGGATCATGTCCTCATAGCTATACATAGAACTAGGGATTGAATCATGGCCTTAGAATAAGAAGTGCATGGACATGTTGAGGAAATCAATCAGGAAGATCTTGAAGAGTAGCCTACTTAGAAATAATCTTAGCAAGAGCATAGGCATGATGAGGTTTTATAAGATATGAGTAATCATGTAGCCACATAAATTATATGGGATATGAATAAATGTATTCCTCCTAAGTTTAATGGAATTGTGTTATGTTATAGTGTGAAATCTTGGTTGATAGAAATGGAAAATTACTTTGAGATCTATAGTTACACAAAGGTCACCAAGGCAGTATGGGGAGCATATCAACTTGATAGAGAAATAACATGGTGGGAAAATAAGAAGATCAAGATGAATCTAAATCCATTACCATCACATGAGATAAATTCATGGTTTTATTTAGATCTTGATGGTTTTCCTAGTTATATTTTGACTAGAAGCTAATAATTTTTTCAAGTCTAAAGAAAGAAGGTATTTCAGTGAATCAATACTAGGAATAGTTCACTAAGATCTTAAAATATGCTCCTCAATATCAGGTAGATAAAATATTTCATATCCAAAAGTTAATTATTGTATTAAAACCCCAAATTTAATGTTAGGTAGATGTGTATAGGCCATATATGATGGATCAAGTCTTTGAGATTGTAGTTAAGCAAGAATCGAAATTGAAGTCTCTTATTTAGGTCTGATAAAAGCTAAAGAATAAGTTTGGAGGTTCCAAATATAATCTTAAAAATAGGAATTTAAAAATGAATGGAATTTAAAATAATTAGTTCATAAATCAAAATGATAAATTCAATAACTCCTTAGATAGAAATAAAATGGATGGTGGGTTTAAGACCAGTTTTAAAGGGAATCAATAGTCAAAAAGGAAAGGGCCACCTGGTGGATGTTTCATTTGTTAAGGTAATCACTATGTTCGAATAAAAATGAATCAGTCTTCAAAAACTTCCAATCAATTACATCCACTCATATATGAACTATGAAATCAACATAGTGATCTAGCAATACATTAAGAACCAATCACATGAGCGTGAAATAAGATAACACATCACATATGTGGGAAACCCTCAGGGGGAATAAAACCCTATAAAAAAAATATTGGACAAATTTTACTATAATATAATTTATCAAATTTAGTTGAGTACCATACCAATTGAACATGGAGCACTGACACCAGATTTATCAAGCACCTACTTGACTTTAGTAAGTACCCACTTGCTAAGAGGCTACAACCCCCTATGACTAAAAACCAAATCAATAAAAGGACACTTATACAAGAATAAACCTATAAATTATATTTAAATCCTTCTTTACCATGTACCAACTCATCCAAGACCAATTCTTTAAATAGCAACTTGTAAGAAAGCTTTAACCCCCTCTTTGATGAAGCACCAACTCAATCAATGGCATTTATTTCTTATACACTTCCACTAATATCTTTATCTAATTTATCCATTTTCATACATTTTTAACACATATCTTATGTGTCTCTAATATTATCTTAATAGATAATGATCACGTTTGCAAATCAGCTCCACTTGATCTCTCTTACAACTGCCTCCAGGTTTCTTCACTCAACTAGCCTTGATCAAGACTAAGTAGGTCATATGACCATGATATTGAACTAAATAAAACTTATATGATCATCATGAAATTATTCTATTCTCTCTCTTTAGGGCTTATAATATGTTACCCAACCTCCTTAGGATCATTTATTTTTAAATTCATTCACTTACTCTCCTCTTCCAAATAGGGCTAAAATGCCTTGTATATATACTCATCTCTTATTCATCTTTCACTTGGTCAAACACACACCATTAACATCTTATGTAATACATATCAATTATCTCCTTCACATATTTCATCTTTAAATTTAATCAGCATGCCTCATTAGGCTAGGTAGGGCTAAAGAATGGTCTATGTGCAAACCAAGACAGAAGTACCTACCTTCAAAGACTCACTTTGAAATAATATTAAGTGCATCCACACCTTATTTTCATGCTCACATGTTATTCACAACATATCACAAGTTTTATTTCACTCACCTGATCATGCCACGATTTCATACCTCTACAATGCTATGACTAGTCTCAAGCTTTTAATGCACTTAACACCTTGACCTATTCTTACCATGTCATAACAACACACTCATATCACTGCACCATTCTCTTTCTAATGAAAAAAATATTCCATATCCTCATACAGACCTAAAACAATATGACCAAGCTTTATATGAGTTGACATATCTATTTCATGCACTTGAATACCTTTGGCATCATTCTTGACATCAACCTTGACTTTTATGCAACCATAATACATTAGTTTCCTTCAAATTCTCTCTCAAATTAAATTAAAAAACTCTTATCAATATCAATACCATGATAAATTATGTGACCAAATAAACCTTTGACATTAATGACCATTATGCCTTTACATGATGCACCCTTTTGACATCAATGACAAAAAAATGCCAATAAACTCCCCCTTTGTCATTAATGGCAAATACACAAAAATATGAAATCACTTCAAAATGGCACTTTTCCCATCTTATAATTCTCCCCCTTTTAACATTAATGACAAAAATACACCTAAAACATTCTCCCTCATGATGTAACTTCTTGGATCACACCTCTTAAAACAAATAGGATATTCAACATTTCTTGATTCTACAAAGTATTCTAAACTTTATCCATTTCTAAGCTCTCTCCCCTTTTTGGTAATAGGACCATAGATTCTATGAATAATCATACAAACATTATCCCCCTAACTCTATTCATACCTTCTTCAAATGAATTAAAATGCATAGGAACACTCACCTTGTTCTTGATATGACTAACATAGATCAAACTCTTAATCACTCACTAAGTCATCATATCTATTCTTATTTGACATAGATATTCAAATGCACTCATATACACAATATTACTCACTTTAATTTATGCACTTTTATGCCATATATATGGATAATATCCATTTTCATTTCCCTATTCTAGCTTCACAAACATCCATCATGATCTCAGTCTTGGCCACATTATTCAACTTGTCTTCATGTTTTCTATATACCTTATTTAACATAGACCATTTACTTATCTTATCTTAAAGATAATAAATCATATAATTATCTCCCCCTTTGTCTTCATATCTTATGCTCATCATATTATTTATCAAGACTCATAGACCATTCTTGACATTATCCCCCTAACTCTATTCATACCTTCTTCAAATGAATTCAAATACATAAGAACACTCACCTTGTTCTTGATATGACTAACATAGATCAAACTCTTAATCACTCATTAAGTCATCATATCTATTCTTATCTAACATAGATATTCAAATGGACTCATATACACAATATTACTCACTTTAATTTATGCACTTTTATGCCATAGATATAGATAATATCTATTTTCATTTCCCTACTCTAGCTTCACAAACATCCATCATGATCTCAGTCTTGGCCACATTATTCAAATTGTCTTCATGTTTTCTATATACCTTATTTAAAATAGACCATTTACTTATCTTATCTTAAAGATAATAAATCATCTAATTATCTCCCCCTTTGTCTTCATATCTTATGCTCATCATATTATTTATCAAGACTCATAGACCATTCTTGACATATTTCAAGCATCTCTCATATACCAATCAGCTACATAAGCTTTCATCACACTTCTAGCTCTATCAATAACATCCAATTTGTCTCTATATCCATATTACTCTTACAAACCAATGTATATTCCATATGTCTCTAGACACAATCCTATACTTAGACTTACATTCCATATCATGACTCCTCATGAACTGATCCCTAGAATCAATGCTCATACTAACCAAAATTCCTTTCACCTTGTCATATACATACAAGCTACAAAGAAAATAACTCATATCTTACAACATAGTCAACCTATAATCCTCTCAAGATGAATCCTTCTTTAGTTACAACCTCATACTTCCACTGATATAAGAGTGTCTCCATAAATCCTAATAAAGTTACCCCTTTCCTTAGGGATCTCAAAACTCCATGAACTCAAGAGATTCCTATATCTCCAAACCACTCTTCTCATCCACCTTATAATCATGAGACTGATAGTCCCTCCTTAGAATCCACTTAGGCTTGATTGAAGCATTTGACTCATCCACCTTGTCATCCTTCTTCTTCTCTTTTATTGCCTTGTCAATACATGAATATAAAAATTATTCTTAACATTCCTTCACTTATGATCCTTGTTCTATCTTAACAAATAGTCTGTCTTGACTATTGGGCTCAATATGATTGGTCTTGAATTTATTTAGCTTCCAACAATGTTTGACCCTTCTCATACACTCTAGGATCTCCATATACCTTGTTAAGTCTTGAGGGCATTCGAACTCCATTAGGATAGAATCTTTCAATGTGTCCCATATTATGACAATTGTAGCAAACAACATTCTTGTACTTTCCTCTTGACTAATCATTTCTTCTTGCATGTTCCCATGATAACTAATTCCTTAAGACCATTCTACAATCACTTGATCTATGACCAAATTTATGATAATAAAAATAATAAACATTGAAATAATTGGAATAACTCATTTTATTGGGCTGCCTAATTAGATTCTAATTTTGGTATTCTTGATTTATTGATGATCACTATGAATCTTAGATTAAAGAGTTACTATGTAGGTCTTTGAGGTCTAACTCTCCTTGTTTTATTTTTGGTCTTCCTTGAACCCAAGACCTATTTTTTCATGTGGAGGCCTTTTACTAATCAAAATATCACCAAGAACTTTAGTACTCTTTTCATATCTGATGTGTCTCTAACTTCACTTTTGCCTAATCCAATTCTACCTTCAAGGACTCTTTTTATTCCAAACTTGATACATTCTTCCTCATTGGTCTTAAGATTTGTAGTGACAATTCCAATCTAAGTTTAAAACTATTTGATGATCTTCTCATGTTTATTGGTGTTGATTCTTAGTCTCTCCTTAAAGAGATTGATTTGATCCTCATAACTCTTAATGACATCAATTTTTAATCTTCCTTCTTTGAAACTTCAAATCCTCTAGAGCACTCACCAATTCTAACTCAAAATTCACTTCAGCCTCTTATTCATCTAATTATTCATCATCCATAAGGTCTTTCCCTTTAGATAAACTCTCATTATCTATTTATGTATCCATGAATAAGGTTTTATTGTTATCATGATCATTATAATTATCATCAATGTGAGATGTACTAGTATCACTTACATCATATGAGTTACTATATTCTTTGGTATATATACCAAAAATTGTTCTTGAATGACCCTTTATTATCTTCATAATTTATGAAACCATTTTTGATCTTGTCAATCTTATAGGTATTATTATCATCACCATGATGTTCATCATGTTATTCATCATGCTCAGTCTTGTCCTTGTTAGGAAATTTAGATGTAAAGTAATCAATCTTACCACACTTAAATCATTTGAATGGAAACTTTCCCTTATACTTACATGAACCTTTCCTTAGTTTTTTGAAAAACACATATTATATCTTATCATCGTTAATGTCTATATAAGCATTATCATTGGCCTTATTACCTTGTGACTTTTTCTCAACTTTGAATGTAACTTCCTTCATGGAAGGTCTTCAATCACTTGTTCTCATTTCATAGGCAGTTAAGATGTCATGAAGCTCATCCATTTATATTATGTTAAGGTCTTTAATATCCTCCATATTAGATACCTTTGAATAAAATTTAGAAGTTAGAGATCTCAATACCTTTTATACTATTTTTGATTCTTCCAACTTCTCTCCTAGGCCTCTGATGACATTATTTCTTCATCTAATCTTAATAGATATGATGCAATGTTTTCATCCTCGATTTTTAAGTTTTCAAATTGCCTTCAGTGAGTTTGTAACTTTTCCACAATAACTTTGGTGTCTCCTTCATAGATGGTATGAAACTTTCCTAAATCCATTTGGATTTATCATAATGCATGACCTTAACAAATTCTACTTCTAAAAGACCACATAAGATGTCATTCATTTCCTTAGAGTTGTTCTCACTTGACTTCTTACCTGGTGTATTAGTTGGTGGTGTAGAGGGTGGAGTAAATATATCAAAAAATAGATTAACATATGTAATATCCTAATTAAATTATATAAGTCTTAATTTTGATACTCCAAAATTCATCATTAGTCCTATTAAAGAGAGGAGCCTTATTGGTTGAGAAACCTCTTTGTACTTGTTGACTATATATGTTTGTGCTTCAAGTATGTCTTCCAAGTTGTTAAGCCTAATTTAAAGGATTAGGATTTGATACCAATTTTTGGAATAATAATGACTAAGATGGGGGATAAATAAATTTTCAAAAACTTTCTATCAATTACATCCGCTCATCTATGAACTATGAAAGTAACACAAAGATCTAGCAATGCATTAAGAACTAATCACATAAGCATGAAATAAGATAACAAATCACATCTATGGGAAATCCTCACGGGGAATAAAACCCACTAAAAAAAATTTTGGAAAAACTATCATATAAGATAATGTATCAAATTTAGCTAATCACCAACCCAACATGGAGCACCAACCCTAGATTTATCAAGCACCTACTTGACTTTAGCAAGAACCCACTTATTAGGAGGCTACAACCCCCTATAACTAAGAACCAACTTAATAAAAGGACACTTTTTCAAGTAACAACTTAAAATTGAGCTAAAAATCCTTATTAACCATGCACCATATCATATAATACCAATTTTTCAAGCACCAAACCATAAGGAAGCTTCAACTCCCTCTTTGACCAAGCACCAACTCAATCAATCACACTTCTTTCTTGTAAACTTCCACTCAAATATCTATCTCGTCTATCCAATTTCATACATCAAGAACACATATTTTATGTATATATAATAGTCTCTCATTATACAATGATCACTTCTTTAACTCATCTCCACTCGATCTCTCTCAAAATTGCCTCTAGGCTTCTTTGCTTAACTAGCCCTCATTAAGACCTAAATAGGTCATATGACCTTGATATTAAAATATATAACACCTATATGATCATCATTAAATGATTATATACTCTCTATTGAGGTTTTAAAACCTGTTACCAAACCTTATTAGGCTAATTTATTTATCAATTCATTCTTTTACTCTCTTCTCTTCCAAATAGGCCTAAAATGCCTTATATATAGACATATCTTGTTCATATATCACTTAGTCAAACAAACACCACTAACCTCTTGGTTTAGCCATATAATAGGTCTTAGGACATATCATAAAAATTATTAAAAATTTATTTGAGTCCCTTTGGTCTGTTATAACTCTATTAGACCTCATTTCACTTTTAGGTTTTATGGAGACCTAATTGCATTAGGTCATCTTATCAACATGTTACCATTTGATCCCTTATAAAGTATTACACCTATATAAATGGAAAAATAATTTAAAAAAACATCAAAATATACCTTATCTAACATCCTCTAAGCTCCATAACACCTTTAAGGTCCAACTCCTTCATGAAACCCCTCAACAGTACTTAGTCCTATTACGCCTACGTACACCAAAAAGTATGCCTTTCAATACTGAAGCTCAAACACACTTAAGCCACTCAAATATAATAAAAAAAATTAAATATAAAAAATTTAAATGACATCAACTATGATTGGTTAGACTTGTATCTTTTTTTATACCATGAAACCTCTTTTAAGACAAACTGTCATATTAGGCTTGTGTACCTCAAAAGTTTGTCTTGTAAAATGAGTTTAAAACACAATTAAGCCATTAAAATGTGATAAAAAAGTATATAAATAGATTATAAATTAACTAAGGGTAATTACCTAATTTATTAGACACTTCACTCAGAGGTTAAGGCTTCAATATCATCTTTATAGCTTACTCACTTAGAACTACCAATTTTCCTCAAAGACCAATCATGGTGACTTAGAACTCTAACCATTTTGTAGAAACTTTCCATGACTATTTATGAATTTAAATGGTTCTTATATATCCTTAGGACATCCTTAAATTTAAAAATCATATGGTCTAATGACAAATATTGGTCTTACAGGTCAATTTCTTGACCTCATGTCTCATAGTCTTATCTGAACCAGACTAGTCATTTTCTGAGTGATTTTTTCACCACACACATGACCTAAAAATATTATTCCAAGAATTTAAATGTCTTAAAAGTCCTAAAAAAACATATCCATTCACTTTGTTTCATAATTCTATCATAAAAATACACTCTAATTCATCTTCTCACTATTGTTTAGGTTTTACACTATTTAGACCATTATGTCTATCTTCGAATGGCTAACTTAGAAGACCATTTTAGCACATTATAAGGGTGTAAATTATATATAAACATTAATGGTCATGTATTATGAGTATCTATCTTATAATTCCATCAATTTATATACTTTGACCAAGTCAACTCTTGACTATTACAATAATTTTTTCACAAACAAGCCCTTTTTTGTAAGGTTTTCTTGCTCACCTTACAACTCAATACCACCTAGAGGTGATTGAGTTAGCACAATAAAATATTAAATAGGTATCCTAATATTTTAAATCCATTATAATATTATTTGAGAAACATATTCTACATTATGTCCTTATTAAGGTTTTAGGGAAGTTTAACATAGGTTTTAGTGTTAATAATTATTCATAAAAGACTACCCTTGAAATAAAAAACCAATGCATATAGATATTATCTAAGACCATTACCCATCTATAATTAATATCTCAAGTTCCCATGCATAGATTACACATGCCAATGAACACCTGAAAGTCCTCTGGTTTGTATACCTTCATTTTGTGCACTTGAGAGACCTTAAAACCACTTTTCATGCCATTTATTACAAATCATGGCCTCATAATTCATGATAACTTATGAAAAAACTTGACTTACCTATATCAATTCTCTCCTTCACACATTCATATTGAAATCTGATCCTCATGCCTCATTAGGCTAGGCAGGGCTAAAAAATGGTCTATGTGTAGACTAGGACTAAAGAACCTACCTTCAAAGACCTAATTTGAAATAATCCTAAGTGCATCCACACATTATTCTCATGATCACACAACCTCTCACATGCTTGAGTTCACTCACCTCATCATTCACCAGATCATACCTATACCATGCCATCACTAGGCTCAAGCTTCTAATGCACTTGACACCTTTACCCATTCTTAACATATCATGACCTTAACAAGACATCAAAAAATAAGACATGATACATCACAACACACTCATATCACTGAAACATTATCTTTCTTATGACAACAATATCTCACAACCTCATATAGACCTAAAACCATATGACTAAGCCTCATATGACTTGACATCTCTCTTTCATGCACCTAAACACCTTTGACATCATTATTGACTTCAACCTTGAATTTAATGCAACCATAATACATTGGTTGCCTTAAAATTATCTCTTTCCTTCAATGAAAACACTCTTATTAATTCTAATACCATTCTCAATTACTTGACCAAATAGACCTTTGACATCAATGACCATTATTCCTTTACATGATGCACCCTTTTGACATCAATGAAAAAAACATACCAACGCACTATGCCAAGGAACATACTTAGGTAAATTATAAAGGTAAATATAAGGTTGATATACATAAATGAACCTTTCAACAAAGAATCCATGCAACTTTTAAAAGTCATTAGGCTAATTTTTAAGTCTCACATATTGAAGTTATAGGTAACCTTTTTGGTCAACCCATTTCCATTTTGATTGACACCAAAGCTATATAATGTTTTATTTATCTATGAATACTATCTAATTTATCTATTAAATTTGGTTTAATGTTAAATGCATGGTCAGTGAAATATGGGAATGAATCCAAGGTCAAAGTTAATAAGTGCCTAGTGGAAGTTGAGATTGAATTGCCTAAATTCACATCTATAGTAGATCTGTATGCAACACCACTAAGATCTTATGATGTAATCCTAGGGGTAAATTTTATTTCTAACCATAAATATAAGGTATATTTTTATCTTAATAAAGTATAATGTCAAGGTGATTTAGGGAAACAAACTTATATTTAGGGTGAGAAAAGGGAGTTAAGACTTAGGCAGATTTCTATAATTCAGCTTTATAAGGCTCATAGGAAAGAATGTTAGACATTTATTGTTAAAATAAATGAAATAAAGGAATCAAATAAATCATCCATTGAGTATTATCCTTTTATTAAGAACTTTTTTGATGTGTTTCTAGAGGAATTACTAGGATTACCACCCAAGTAATAGTTTGAATTCTCAATTAACATAATACCTAGTTCAAAATTATAATCTAAGGCACCTTATAGGATGATGACTATAGAATTGGTTGAGTTGAAATCTTGACTATAGGATTTTTTATCTAAAGGGTTTATTTTAACAAGTGTGTCATCATGGGGTATACCAGTGGTATTTGTTAAAAATAAGTATGGTACTCTTTATATGTGTATTGATTATAGGATGTTGAGTAAAGTCAAAATAAATAATAGATATTTTTTGCCTCACATTGATGATCTATTTGATCAAATGCATGGGACAATAATTTTCTCTAATATAGATCTTTGAGTAGGTGTAGTCACATAAAATACAAAAATTGGCAACATGAGCATGGATAATGACACCCAACCCTTAGGTACCTCTTGCTTGCTTTCATGATCCTCTTAGGCTTATTTTCACTGATTTAAAAAAATTCATATCCTTCTATACTTGGTCCTTTCTCACCCAAAATACTCTTTCTAAGAAAAATTAATCCCCTTAGGTCTCATATGCTCAAGATAGTAGTGCCACAGTTGGACTATAGCATTGGTGCCACTACTATCTACTTCTGGTGCTATTATCTAAGCCCATTTCTAACCCCAATGGTCAATTTATTCTAGTTATCCATCCTTATCCTTTTCATCCTAATGTGATAAAATTCAACCCATGATCAATATATCCTTATAAAATCCCATTCAAAGATCATTTGGAAAAGGGTTGGTAATTATCACTAAGAAAGAAAGAATACAAGAAAAACTACTCAATCAATCTTCCTTATTCTTTGCATATAGCTAACCAATACACTTACAAGCTCATTCAAATCCTTACACGAATACCTAGCCACCTCAATCACATCTATATTTTAATTATTTAAATACTCATACACTCAATTGCATAAAGCACATCAAGTGGGAGGACTACATATGGCTTGATCCCTCTTCAGAGTATTGGTATGTAGGTAGTGTGCCCACACATAGGGTGTGAAGCACATCTAGTGGATCTTACACACATAAAACCCCCCCTCTTGCTCAAAATTGGTCAAATCATAATGTAAGATAGGTTTTGAATAAAGAATCTTATTTATAGTGATCTCTATTGACTTTTAGCCTACAAAATTTGGTACATAGGCTCACACTGACCTAGAAAATAAAACCCAAAAAGCTCAAATCCTTAGGATAATAGTGATAGAGGTAGACCATAGTGCTAGTGCCACTACTGTATAATTTTAGAATTCATGTCCAATCACAAAATAAAGTTTAGGTCTCAATTTGTAATAGTGTCTCAGTCCTACATAGTGAATTCTAGCTTGTCTCAATCAAATCAATCAATCTCTAACTAAGTTTTATTTTCTTTTCCTTATTACTATTTTTATAAACATTTGAATATAAATATAATTTATAAAAATTATTAGCTTAATTATTTCATATTTATTTACTAATTTCCCATTCTAGACCTTTAACTAAATTATGAATAATACCTCAATATTCCCAAAATTGTTAAATCATTTGCTGAACCCAATTTACTTTGTTTATGTATAAAAACCCTAGAAACCCTAGGGTAAAATTCTTGTTGATTTTTATTATAAATTTTTGAATTTTTAATTGAATATTTAAATTATAAATTATTTCAAATTTTAAAATTTAGTACCAATTTTTTTTTTTTTTTTTTTTTTCAAATCCTAGTTTCCCATACTAGGTCCCAGTAATTTCCAGTGATTTTTTAAACTTTTAATTGCATATTTAAATCAAAACATCCATTCAAATTTTAAATTTCAATAGTAATTCTCAAAAAAAAAAAAAAAAATTCAAAACCCTAGTTGCATCTACTAGGTCTTGTTAAATCACTAATTTTCCAATAAAGTTTTAATTTTTACTTGCATCTATAACTCAAAAATCCACTTTCAATTTCAAAATTCATAGTAAATTTGTCAAATAATTATTTTCAAAACCTCAGTTTCCTACAGTAAGTCCCATCGCCTCTTGAGGTATCATCTTACATCTATAGTTAGATTGCAACAATAGATCTCACTTATTTACAATTTTTTCTTACATTTCTTACAAATAACAAAGAGACCATCGTTGGTCCTATCATGTATATGAATGATGAAGTTTACCATATGTTAATGCAAAACTTTATTCTTTACATTTCATGCTTATTTTTTATAATAAGGAATGATATTACAAAATTCATGTCTAAACATGCACAAAGTTTCAATATTCATTTTGCATACTCTCTATCAAACATATGGAAGGATTTTCAAGTTTATCATGCTAAACATGTTATAAAATTTATGATTCATGTCCCAATTTGTTTTACATTCATGCACAAATACATGTTCTCTATCCCTTTCTTTCTATCTCTCATATGGAAGGATTTTCAAGTTTATCAAGCTAAACATGTTAGAAATTTTATGATTCATGTCATAATTTTCTATACATTCATGCACAAATACATGTTCTCTATCCCTTTATTACTATCTCTCTTGTGGAATGTTTTTTATAAACATATTATGGTACAACTCAACACTCAAATTTCTTACATTTTACTCCAAATTCATGTTTTTTTCCTACATATATATAACTCATTGGCTACTTCTGAGTATCTCCTTATCACTACTAGATTTGAGAAAATACTAAAGGTTATATCTATCCCTCCTCCCTTCAATATTGGTACATCTAGCTCTTATTTTACACCTACTACCAGCTTTATGCCTATAGTAGATCATGCAGTTCATGCTATCACCTAATTTTATGAAGATAGGTAGGTTGATTACACCCATGGATATAACTTTATCACTTAGGTTAGCACCCCTTCAAATATAGTTTCTATTCTCAGTCTACTTCAATGATCGGATGTTTATAAAGATGTGTTGTATGTAGCCCTTCATAATACAAGAATTCTCATTTCAGTTAAACCAACTTATGTTGCATCTATCCTCAACATAATGCAATGGACTGAAGAGCATATTTCCTTTAAGAAAGAGGATTTACCCCCACAACACATCATTGAACAACATTTCGATATATATATATATATATATATATATACAATTAAGAATCAATGATGTGGGGTTAAAAAGAGTGTTAGTTGATAATGGTTCAGGACTCAATATTTACAACATTTATTTTCTTAAATGTCTTAATATACAACCTCAAGCTCTAAACCACTCTGACATGAACATTAGAGGTTTTGACAACCTCCCACAAAATTTCATGAGTCAAATAACACTCAACCTTACCTTAGGGCCTAAGATACTGCTAACTACTTTCCAAGTCATGCTAAATGACCTCAACTATAATTTATTACTTGGTCAGCCATGGATTCATGATATACATGTAGTCCCTTATACACTCCATGATTGTCTAAAATTTAGTCATAAAGGCTACATCTACACATTCCAAATAGATAACAAACCTTTTAAATACTACTAGGTTATCAAAACTCCATAAAATTATATTTTGAACTTCAATCTTGGTCACTTACTTATACAACTCATTATTCACAATATACCCTTAGACTATGCAACACATCAACAAACTCCAAGTTTCGTAACACCATTGACAACAAATCACTAGTTTACCTCTCCTTTCACACTTAAATGTATTAATAAAATGGGATATCATGGTAAAGGTTCAGGAAAGCACAAACAAAGAATCATCAATCTTATTGAGGCATCTACACAATGTGAAAGATAAGGGCTAGGATATTAGCTAATTCATCTTTATAATAAGCCTTCATCTAAAACTTCAAAACATATAAAGTTTTTTTCACCCACTACACTGGTAGATCACACTATTAATCATACTTTCGCATTATCTTTGATCTATCCTAATATTAGTGATGACATAGCCTCATTAGACATGTTCACATTTGATGAATTCGCTAACAGTGAATCCCTCCTATATTTTTTTAGAGCATATGAGGACCTTCCATCTTGTTATCATAATAATAGATTTCCTCATCACACAAATTCTTATGCATACTCTAGGGAAAGCCTAGATTCTCCCCAAGACATACTAGTTGATTTAAATAAACTATTCCTACCACTCCTTATATACTCGATCGTTCCACATTACTTAATGAAGAAATAGTTAATTTCAATTTTAAAATTGACAAGAATCCCTCCATTATCCTATTAGCCACCATCCTATGAAAGGAATAAGATATAGATATTTGTCAAGATTTAATATATTTCCTAGAACTCTTTGCTTGGTCTTACTTAGATATACCAAGAATTGATACATCTATAATAGTCCATCAAATTCCTTTATACCCAAATGCTAAACTAGTTAAACAAAAAAATTAAAAAATGCACCCTAAAGTGGCTCTCTTAGTCAAAGATGAGATATAATTCCTCTTAGATGTTGACTTCATTCGACCATTAGCACACCTTGAATGGGTTTCCAACATAGTCCCTATAGTAAAAACTAATGGGAAAGTTTGGTGTTGTTCTGATTCTTGAGACTTAAATAAAGCATGCCTAAAAGATGATTTCCCCTTGCCTAATATCAATATGATCATCAATTTCATAACTGAGTTTAAAATATTATCATTTATGGATGGCTTTGTTGGATACAACCAAACCAAGATCATTGAAGAAGATCAAGAGAAAACATATTTTACAGCACCTTGGGGTACATTTTTTTATATTATCATGCCTTTCAGATTAAATTTTTTTTGAGCCACATATCAATGTACCATGACATATCTTTCATGATTTGATTCACCATACTATCAAGCATTATATCAATGATTTATTAGTTAAATCAAAACAATGAAAACATCATGCTATTGATTTACAAAAGATATTATAAAGACTTAGGTAATATAATTTTTGACTCAACCCAAAGAAATGTGTGTTCAAAGTTATATCAAAAAACATCTTAGGTTTCATTACTTTTTAGCGTGGCAACGAGGTTGACCCTAAGAAAGTCAAATTAATTATCGATATGCCACCTCCCACAAATTTAAAACAATTTTGATCCCTACAAGGTAAGATATAAGCAATATACAATTTTGTATCTCAACTTGTTGATAAAACTTAGTAATTCACTCAATTACTAAAGAAAGATACAAATTTTATCCGGGACCAAGCCTGTCATGATAGCTTTGATACAATCAAACAATATCTTCGTAATCCACCTATCTTAGTATCACATGTCCCTAATAGGCCTTTATTATTATTATTATTATTATAATATATATATATATATATATATATATATATATATATATATATATATATATATATATTAGTAATAGAACATAAATTAGGAGCACTCTTATCACAATATGATGATCAACACACCGAATGAGTATTTAATTACATTAGTTTCACATTAGTTGATTACAAAAAAAAATACTCCACAATAAAAAAGTTATGTTTAGCACTATTGTTTGCCACACAAAAACTCTGACATTACATGGTAAATAATGATACTTAAGTTATCACTAAATTAGATCCATTGAAGTTTCTTATGGAAAAAACATATGTCTCTAGTTTCATCACAAAATGATTCATGTTATTAATGCCATATAAATTGGCTAGAGCAGAGAAAGGAATTACCCAAGTGTCAACTAGCCATGAAAGGGATCTAAACCCACATCAAACTCAGTGAGGGGCTCCCTTCCATAATAGAGATGTTGATAAGGGAAAAAGGCCTGCATAAGAAGATCAGCCAGAGAGTAATCAAGGAAAAAGTGGCAAGAAAGAAGTGTCAAATCCTTTAAATGACAAGGCAAATGTAGTAAGCTCTGATGTTGATATTGATTGGTGTGATAGGTGCATATTCCCACACCCACCATATGATACTATTATAGTAGTTGACAAGGAACCTAATGAGCCTAAGGATGTATTATTTGATTATGAGGTATTTATGTTTGATTTTTTGAATTACCAACATGAATTTGGGTAGTTCACTAAGATGATGGATGATTATATGGTTAGTAGGCTCTGAGGTGCTTTTAAACTAGAGTGTGCCCCAACCTTTGATTCTACTTGTGATATTAATGTGGCACAAGCTTATGAATTTCATGTACATGATTTTGATCATTATCATTCCATGATGATCCAAAAATATCCTAAAGGCAATCCCTTAGCTGAAGATAGGAAAATGTTAATTAACATGACCACTACCCAAATGAGTGAAATCAACCTGAGAATTAGGCAAGTAGGTGTTACTCCCCAAGATAAAGCTCATGGCATCACAAAGATAAGAAATTTGAGTAAGGAATCTAAGAAAGCTATGGCTACCCTAGAAGTTCCCAAAAAGGTACCCATTACTCAAGCTAGTAAACCCCATGATGTTCATGTTAAAATTAATAAGATGCCTATGTTGTCCAGTATCCCTAAGGGTGTTAGTGAGGTCAAGCAGAACCCTCCTTTGAAGACCCCCATGAAGAATCATTTTGCACCTCAAACCAACCTAATCCCTAATTTGAGAAAGTATATTCCTACCAAAAATACTACCACCCTCCCATAGAAAACACCTCTTCCTCAATATAGTGTGTGTGATATGGCCCAATTATTGAGTCAGATAAAGGTCATTGTTCCGCTAGTTGAATTAATGTGAATTCTTAAGCATAGAAAAAGAGATTTTGAATATTTATAGTTTGGTGAGAAACCTTCCACTAATAATGTTCAGATGCCCCAAACACTATTTAAAAAAGATGAGGAGCCAAAGGAAGTTTTGGAACCTGCTTTGGAAGTATATTTGGGGACTACATTAGTGAAAAGCCAATTGGATGTGGATCAATTTTATACAACTTTGATGATAAATAGTATGATTGTCCTTAATTATATGTTTGATTCTAGTGCATCTTGTAATTTTATGCCTTTTTGTGTCTTGAATGAACTTGGTTTGAAAGTAACATCCACCTTCAATAAGTGTTATGCTATGGATTCATGAGAGGTGCTAGTTGTGGGATAAGTCAAAGGGCTAGTTGTGTAGTTGGTAGCTCATCTGGGTAAATTCCTAAATGTGGATGTAGTGGTTGTAGATTTCCCACCTAAATGGGAATGTTTTTATCATGAAAGTGGGCTAATAACATGGGAAGAAGTGTGTAAATAGATATTTCTTATGCCAATATTCCCATAGAAGGTAAGATGGTAAAGCTCCATAGGGATCCCAAGATGTTACACATATTTGAAGATCCCAACCATGCCCTGAATGAAGTAATGTATGTTGATGTTGAGTTGGGAAACTTTGTCAAGAATATTGATGTGAATGAACACCCAATTGTTGTTGATTTATAAGATGTTGTTTGGGAATTATCCTTTGATGGGGCATGTTTTAATGCTATAAATGGGACTAGGGTGGTCATCTACGCTACTAATGCTAAAAGGTATATGTTCTCCTTTTACCTCACTTTTGATTTCACTAATAACACTATGGATTATGAAGCACTTTTGATAGGTTTGAAGATTGCATGGAAATATGGGATCAAGTGTCCCCTTGTTAAAGGTGACTTAGAAATAGTAGTGAAGCAGATTCATGATGATTATGCCACCAAATGTAAATAATTGAAACAATATCAAAATTTTGTATGGGATTTGATTAAAAGATTTGATGCATTCAACATATCCTATGATGCTAGGGAATTCAAGCAAGAAGCGGATAGACTTGCTAAAATATGAGATTAGTTTGATATAACAAGCATGAGTTCTCACTATCAATACCAAGTAGAGGTACTTATTTGACCCTCATTCTAAAAAAATATTTATCATTGGCAAGTGTTTGAGGATGGTGATCAAATTAAAATGTTCCTAAATTATGAGGTAGAATTTCATGGTCAACTTATGGATTTGGAGTCTATGGTTCATACTTGTGATGGAAAGGAAACCTTATTGGGAAAAGAGGTCATCCAACTCAAAATGAACACTATCCCTATGGGATTGGTCAGTCTAGAAGCATCCTTTGATAAAGTAGATAGAGTGAAGTTAAGAGATATATCAAGGGATGCCACTAAATGTGATTTGGATTCCCCTAAGAATCCAAGAGAAGTATGGATAGGTACTTGCCTTAGCACAGAAGAAAAATGAGATTATATGTAGCTATTAAGGAATTATCAAGATTGTTTGGGATGGTCTTATTCTAAATTAAAGACATACAAGGAAGATTTATTTCAACATGTCATTCCCCTACATCCAGATAGTAAGCCTTTTAGATAGGAGTAGAGACTAATTAACCTCATCTTAGCCACTAAGATGCATGATGAATTAAAAAAATTAAAGGATGGTGGTATTATTCAACCCATTATATATTCATCATGGGTTGATAATTTGGTCCCTATTTGGAAGAAGAATGGGAACATCTACCTCTGTGTGGATTTCTATAATCTAAACAAAGCATCCTTAAAAGATAATTGTCCCTTATCCAAAATGAACAATCTCCTCTAGAATGTTATTGGTTCATAATTTATGTCTACTCTAGATGGTTTATAAGGCCAAAATCAAGTTGTGATCAAAGAATCTGAGAGGTCCAAAACTACATTCACCACACCATGGGGCACCTATTTATATATGAGAATGCCTTTCAAACTAATGAATGTAGGTGCACCATTTTAGTGTGCCATGGATGTATTCTTTGCATGGATAATTGATCAATTCATTATCATATATCAAGATAATATTACCATTTTCTTGAAAGCCAAAAAAGATCATTTAGAATACTTGGAAAAGGTATTGACAAGGTGTAGAGAGTTTGCATCTCCCTCAATACTAGGAAGTGTCATTTTGGGTTTTAAAAGGCTAAGATACTAGGTCATGTAGTGTCTAGAAAAGGTTTCATGATCAATCACTCTTAAGAGAATTGAGGCTATTAGTAAGGTTCCCATTCCATAATCCAAGAAGGGTATTTAGTATTTATTTAGATAGATTAACTTTATAAGAATATTTATGTGTAATTTTGTAGAAATCATGTTACCTATTAATTTTATGTTGAAAAAGGACAAAATAATTTAATGGGATGAAAGGGTTGTATAAGAATTCAATGATGTCAAGGGAGCTTTTAAATCTGCTCCTATTTTGGCCTATCCTAACTACACTAAGGCATTCTAGGTTTTCTCTTTTGTATCACCCCATACTATTGTTATTGTATTATTGTAAAAGAATGATGATGGTCATGAGTAGCCTATATATTTATTTAATAAAGCTATGTAGGAGTTTGAATTAAACTATAAAATTATGGATAAATAGTCTTTTGCTTTGTTGTAAGTCACTAAAGCATTCAGATCTTATATCCTAGTTTCTAGTATTGTTGCATATCTCTCTCACACCATGGTAAGGGATATTCTAACTTAGATTGACACTTCTATAAAAAGGTGTCAATGGATGAATAAGTTATAGGAGTATGATATATACATCCAAACCACTAAATTAGTTTGATGAATGTGCTTCACCAAGCTTATGGTTGAGACAAATTTACAAGCAGCCGAGGTAAACAACATTGTTGCTAGCATCAATGAGGTTTTGGGTCAGTTTAGTACATCCCAATGGTATAGAGACATTGTTTATTATTTGAAAAATATGTGTTATCCCCTTAACTTAGATAAAAATCATATAAGGACTCCTCTCAAATTAATCTCCTAGAAGAACTTCCTGACTAACATTGGATTGGTATGGAGAAAAATAGATGGGGTCCCCTTTAGATGTGTATTAGAAGAGAAAGTCACTAATCAAATTGAGGATTTTCACAATGGAGTACATGATGGTCATTTCATGCCTAAATTTATAGCTCATAAGATATTTAGGTTTGGATATTGGTTGACATCATTATTCAATGATGTTTCCCTAGTAGTAAGGTGATGTGAAAAGTGTCAACACTTTGTAGGAAGAATGAAGGTAACTAGTTCTCTCCCTTTGCAACTTGTTACTATTGAAGCCCCATTTAGGTAGTGGGGCATGGATTTCATTGGTGAAATTGTTAAGGCCTCTATCACTAGACATAAATGGATATTTGTTACAATATATTATTTTACTAAATGGGTGGAATCAATCCTCAATAGAAGGAAATGCACCAAGTTGTGATGGACTTTCTATTGAATTAGATTATATGTAGATTTGGTGTGCCAATTAAGATTGTTGCTGATAATTTCATGATTTTTAGAGATAAACCTTTGGTGGTAATATGAAAAGGTTATGGGATTAATATCACTTATGCTTCAAACTAAAATCCTCAAGGGAATGGGTAAGTTCAAGTAAGTAACAAAAACCTACTCAATATCTTCAGAAGAACATTGGAAGTTAATATGGAAAGGTGGGGTGAACAATTGAAATTTTCCCTATGAGATGACAAGATCACTCCTGAAAGATCCATAGGCTAGATACCTTTCAAGATTGTCTATGAAACTTAAGTATTTTTTACCATAAATTTGTAACTACCTACCTATCATTGTATGAAGTAATTGAAGGATGATGAATACACTGACCACTATGAAGAAAGAGTGAACCAGATTATGGAACTGGAAGAGTCTCATAGATTATCCAATGAGAAGCATATTAAGTTTGAATAAAAGTTAAAATGAATATTTTATAGAAATGTCACTTTGAGGACTTTTCAGTTAGGTGACATAGTCTTATTATGGGATAGTTGACATGAAGATAAGGGCAAACATGATAAGTTTGATGCCTTATGGATGGACCCTTACTCAATTGATTATAGGAGTGGGGAGCACACTTTCTTCCTAAGAGATTTGGATGGGGAGATATTAAAATTTCCTATCAATGGTAGGCATTTAAATCATTTAGTGGATTAAGATAACTTGTTATATGTATATTTTGTATAGCTTTGTTGTTTTGTGGCTCATTTGTATAGTTCCTTATATTGTGTTCTTATTTTGTTTGTCTTTATCCCTTCAATTTTTTTCTTGGATGTCTCTCATGGTATTCATTAGACCTTTCTATAAACCTAAGAACTTTTAATTTTCACTCCATCACCCAATGGATTAGCATCAAGTCTTTTGTTTTAGGGTTCCTTACACACCTATAGGGTGTGTACATCCTAAAGTAAGAGCTTGTGTTAGTTCCCAAAATTGTGATAGAACAATTAGGCCCCAATTAGTAAAACTATCATAGTTTGGCCTAAATGTGTATATGGTGTTATATTTGAGGTCTCACTCTTTGTTATGGCAACCCCTTTTCTAAAACATTGAGACTCATGAGAGTATAATTGAACTCCCTATGTTGATTTATCTTAGCAGTAAAATATTTCCCCCAAGATGTTTAAAGTTATTCCTAGAAGGTGAAATTGTGTTTTGGATCATGCAAAAGTAATGCAAACTTAGATCCAAACTTAGACAGTAAGAAGTCCAGACTCCTAAGGTAAAAATCTATTTTGCACCCTTAGGACATCTTGGTAGCCAAAGGGAGGAATTATTCTATAAAATGAATGAAGGGCACATGGGCATCTCCTAAAAATTTCCCTCAAGTCAAATGATCTCATAAAGTAATGGATTTTATTCAGGGGGTGAAAGAATATTGCACTCCTCTTTGGGTTAGTTAATGGTACAAAAGGTAAAAGGATGTTTGAAACCCCGAGAAAGAATCTATGATGGACACATGGTATAATATTGAAATTATTTTGGTTTTTGTCTTTTTTCATAAGTTATGTCACTTGATTTTTAGTGGGAGAGGTGAAAATAATTTTTGAGGTCTAGGCCACTTAGATCATGCCATGTGGCATTCACTCAAGGGTTTTAGTTTTTAGGCCCTTTTTGAGGAATGGCTCATCTCAAAAAAGATGAGGAGGTGAAAGTGTCCCTAAAGGCCCTTTTGCTTGTATAAATCCACATGTTGTAAGAAGAATTATTTGGCTAAAAAGGAAGCACTATCGAGTCTTCCTCCATTTTTGAAAGACACTTGAGGAGGTTAATGTGGTAGCAAAATATTAGCTATTCCATGTCAAGGCTTTAATGCTAACCCTAATTTCAAAAGGGGATGATTATAACTAAGTATTTTTCTTCATTTGAATCAAGATTTTACAATTATACTTGTGTTTTTAAGTGACTTGTGACCTAGAGTGGAGTGTGGCAAAAAAGTAATTATAGTCAGACTTTCATAGGACTTATTATGTTGAGTTCATGATAATCAGTGTAATTTTAAGTAAGTATTCCCTGAGTTACTTGTTTATTGCTTGTAAAGGGGAATTTTAGAGTGTTTAGAGGTTAGCCATCAAGAAGGATGTGTTTCAGTTTGAGAAAGGTTATATTAGGTTGATTAGGAATAAATGGCTTCGTCATCTATCCTAGAGAAGAGAAATAATACTTCAATTATTTATGGAATTAGGGACGTTGGTGTCTAAGGTTTAGATTTTAATACCTTACTAAGTGTTTTACATAGACCCACCCCCCCAGAGGTCATAGTTAATTTGGGTATGAGCCATATGGCTCCTACAATAGCCTTTCCACTAGTAGCTCCATACCTAAAGATGGTCATTTCATGTGCAAAAGTATATCATGAAGACACTAGAACTATATTTTATGGGAGTTAATCAATTGTCTTCTCCTTCACCTCTGAAGCTCTTAGTGCCATGCTTGAGATACTGTCATAGCCATAAGGTATTTTTTTAACCATGGAAGAGTGCCAACATTATGTTAATAAGAATGACAGGATAGTTTGGGAGATTATAAGCAATTGATAGCTCACTAAGAAGAGAAATAAGGTCTCAAGGATGACCAAAAATATTAAGTTAATAGAATTCAAGTAACTACCACAATATGTCATACACATGGCTACTAGAATTTATAGGGTACATATTATAGAGACATTTGAGTCATGGATGTTTTCCATCCTTATCTGTGTATTAGAAGATAATAAATAGTTGGATTGGGATTCCATTCTAAGTGACAAATTACATATCCAAATGATGTAGTTGCACATGACCATCTCTTCCATAGAAGCATTTGAAGGTAGCTTCTACATGTCCTCCTAACCTATGTATATCCTGGTAAATAATCAATATTTTCTAAGACATATCAAAAATCCTTCAAGGGTAAAAATATATGAACTATACACTTAAATGACCTTGGAAGGCTTTAGAAAAAATTAGGCCAAGGTTTATAATTTCTTATTTAATATAATGATGAGTGTTTTCTTCCCTTTGTGAAGCCTAAATAGAATGACCAAAGTGGCTAGGGAAGTAATCGATAGATTTTGTGTAGTGTGTATTCAATTTTGTACCTTCGCATATATCGAGGTGAGTGGATATTTAGGGGCACCTCACAAGCTACCTAGGTATGTTGATGATAAAGTAACACTTATGGATTTATGTAGATAAATGGTACCACCCCATGAGATGATCACTGTAAAAAAGATTAAAAATCCCTTCAAGTTCTTCATGGAAATAGGATATTATACATGTCCTTCTCTATCCAAAGTAATGATATTAGAATAATAAATGGGGTGGTAATAGATGTATAAAATGCATCCTTGACTCAACTATGACATAAGGTGGCTGATCAATTTGGCTACAAGTGTAGTCCTACATCAAGCACATTATGAGGATATCTAATCTAATTACACAATTGAGGAGCAAGTAAGAAAAATTGATTTCTTAAGGCTCACTGTGTGTGAAAATTATTGCATATGGTAGTGTTCGCATCCCTGAGGATATGGTGGATGGTAAAGATATAGTGTCACTAACATACACTAAGAAGAATATCAAAATTCAACCCATAGCATAGGTGGACTTTATAGTCTTTAAAAATGACTCAATTAATTAGAGGGCTTATCCAATAATGAAAAGGATGTTTGGGTGGTTGAAGTCCTAAGGAGTGGACCTTGTTGTGCATGATATCCATACCTTTAAGGAGCTAAGAAATTTTAAGGAGCTCAAGGCACTCCTTCCCCCTTACACCGGTCATCTATCTAGCTCACAGGTAGTGGCCAAGGACAAAGGGAAGAATCAAATAGGAGATACCAGTTCAGCAAGCTAGTCAATATTGATGAGGTTACAGTAGCACAATCTAGGTCTACACTATCATTTAAAAAATTAACTAGTCTTGTTTAAAATTGGACCTAGCTTGCCATTAGGGAGGTTCAATTTGTGAGTGTTACTTTCATCTCGATCACTTTTTAAGCATCTCCTAGTGTATTAACTAGACCAAGCATCACATTAGCCATTCAACTTGAGCAACCACCAGTGCCCATTCCTTCCCTAATAATTTATACAAGGAAAATAGGAGGGGAGGAACAAGTAGAGTAGCTAAGTACTAAGATTATAAAGAATATAGTGTAACCTCTAGCTACATTCCCTATGAAGAAGAAAGAGGTCATTTAATTTGATGTACCCTATCAACATGATGCCATAGAAACCCAAGGGTAAAAGTCCTCATATGCCTAGAGGCTAAGGGATATGAGTGATGAACAAGACTCAGAGGAAAATGCGCCAATTATGGAAATGATAATGCAGCCTAAGGTATTCACTCTTCCCCCAGTGAGGATTGGCCAAAGAACTCCCAGGGAAAGGTCATAGACTCCAGTCAAGTTTTTGTTGATAAGAGTATTTCAGCCATAAACACCCTTAGAAGGAGAAGGCAAAGGTGATGAGAAAGACATACTAGCCTTAGATGACCCCTTATCCTATGAAGAAGTGGTAAAAGTTGGTATCAAGGTGGCTATGTAGGCCTTGGGTCTACTTTAAAAGGAAACTACCTTCATAGACATGGAATCATTTATCCAAAATATTCTCATCCAACCAATAAGGCAAGACATATGGGGTGAAGTAAGGAGTGTGTAAGATTTTAAGGAGAGGCTTGAAAATGAGATGAGGTAGGAGGAACAATCCCCCACTAGTAGTGATAATGTGTAGGCTTAAAGAGTTGAGAAACTAGATATTATAGTAGCTATAGAGATATCCCCACAGTTTCATCCCTCTCTAGTGGTGACAAGTTCAATAAAAGAAGGAGAGGATAGATCTCAAAGAGATAGGATATAAAACCTAAAAATGGGTACCCTTATTCCTTGAAGTGTGAATAAGGAATCAAACTAGGCTAATAAAGCTATATAGGAAGGCCCTTTAGAGGGTACTACTTCGATTAAAGTACCCTAAGGGCTCGTTCCCCAAATAAAGGTCCATGATCCTACTAAACATGGGGTTGTTTAGGCCATGATTGGTCAAGAGCTACCTAAAGGTGAAAAGGAAGACACCATAGCCTCTTCCTAGATTCCAAAACTAACTACACAAATTGAATTGGCTATGAAACCACATCCTCAACTTGTAGTATATAAGAGCTCCATTGATAGATTGATCCTGGAGTCTCAATAAGTTGGGATATATATTGAAGTCTTGGAATGAATTGAACTAGGAAAAGGAGAGTAAGAAGATAAAAAGAAGGAGGTTGAGTTAGATGTTTATGAATGCATATAATAGATAATAATAGGCTCACACCCAACTCATATCATGCTCCCTCTGGTCAATGTTTCGATAATGCAACCATTCAGTGCATCTATGCTAGTTTCAAGGTCCTCACTCTAATGGGTTTTTAGACCAAGCCCCTCATATGTGTTCAATAATAGATTAAGGAGAAATGGGACATTGAAATTAAATTGGGAGATATAGATGTGATAAAGATTACCTAGTCGTATAAGGTGAAACCTCCCAAGAAGGCTAAATCACTCTCCCAAAACACTTTCACTGATGTTGGGGAGAATGTAGAAGATAGATATCACCCCATAAGGCACTACAAAGAAGTATGTTTCCCTTGAAAACTATGTAGTATATAGATAGGATTTGGGGTAGCCATCAAGGAATGAGATTAATCATAGCTCACAAGTTTTAGTGAGCATGGTGGCTCATTAAATAGATAAGTATAAGGCATCCATAGAGGAGTTGAAGATGAAAAACCAAGCAATGATCTAATACTTACAAAAGTTCTTGATTGAGCCTAAGGTAGTAACTCCAACTACTAACAAATTATCGAGTGTACCTATTTCCTCATGGGATATACTTGACTTTGCCCTTCATGAGGATTTGAAGACTAGAGGATGGGAAACAAAATATTGGTAGTAGGAATTGATAGTTTGGGCCATGAAAGTCAACCATATAGCCTTGGAATGGCTTGATAATGAGATAGATAGGCAAGGAGAGTGAAACTCCATATCATTTATCTATTATGATGATATCTAAAGATGGGAGACATTTAAGCCCAAAGTAGATGAGATATGTAGTTTGGGAAAATGTGTTTTAATAACAAAGAAGATCATCTCTCTAGATGATCCTAAAATGCCTAGAGAATGTTAATTATCCATAAAACACAATATATTAATGCTTAAGGATGGTGCCTTTGATATAAAAGGAGAAGAGTAGTCTCTCAAGACTGTGAGGAAAGAAACTAAAACCACTATAAGGGAGCTGGTAAAGCTTGATGGTGTAGTGGACATAACAAAGGAATTTTTGGAAGAGGCCTTAAAAAACCTCATTGATGCACCCCATAGAGCCTTCACTAGCCCAAAAATAAGAGTGTTGGTGTTACCTTAAAAATCATATGACCAGTTGAAGGCATATGTTGAAAAGAAGTAGGGAGTGTTCTAAAGGACCACCAAATAGATAGAATAATATAATGCCAAAATAAATTACTAAGTGGGTCTAAATGGTAAAATTCTCACCACCATGATTATAATGTTTGTTGCATACAAGAATAGGTTAGCACAAAGCTCGATCATCAATGTTGATTCTACAACATTACCAAGTCATTTTTTTATTTTTGGTTGGCATAAATATTCTTTCTCTTTCTTCTCCTTTTTTCTTTCTCTTTCTATCCCATTATTTACTTATCAATCATTGTACGACACCTATTAGTGACACATTCTATCTTGAAATATTCTTTATAAAGTTATTTTTAAATAAGGGGGATGTTTTGGATTGGTTATGAAAATGGACAAAGGTTTTTTTGTCCTTTACTTGTTTGTGTTCCATGTGGCTAATGGAAAGTATCCCTCTGGGGTGAGGTATCAAACTTATCACTTTAATTAGAATGCATGCAGAGTCCTAGGAATCATTTTTATTACAACTGATGAGCTCTAGGCTTGTGAATGATTTTTTCTAGCTGGAGCACCTTTTTTGGATATGACATGTATGGTTTGAAAATTTTATAAGTAAAGGAGGTTTTCTCCTTTACAGAGGTCAGTTAGTAAAAAAAAATTTAAGTCTAGAGCTATCGCTTAGGAGAAACTTTCCCTATATAGTCTCTTTGTTTCCAAATTAGTTTTAGCTATAAAATCCTTGGAAAGCTTTGAGAGCATTTGATATGTTCCTTCGTCATAGAGATGAGTTGTATAGTGTACATGTTTTTTTATTTCCACTACAAGCTATATGTAATTGAGACTCACATGGATAATGAAATGCGCTTGTGTTTTATTGAAGTGTGATGCATTATTTCATGTTCTTGGTACATTAGTAGTCTTGTGCTTTCCTTTTATGGTAGTCATTTGAGTAATGTGTCACGAATATAAAATAATTTTGGCTATGGAATTTGGAGCAAAGTATTAATAGTCTCTTTAGGGGTAGTCCCAAGCTTATGGATTTAGTGAGAAGGAACTCTTTAATGATTGCTTGTAGCTTTACTTTTAACTCTTTTCAGGAACTTTGAGTACCATTTCATTCTATCTATTTAAAAATTATAAAGTGTTTGATTAGTGGAATTGATATAATTTTTAAGTGAATTTATTTATACTCATTTGATAGTTATCCACATCTTTATTTAATTAATTCACCCTATTCTACCTTATTCTACCTAGCATATAACACCACATTGCATATCTAAAGTGTTGTGTGCATAACAGATACATGGATGTCCATACTAGAGAAGTGTCTTTGTGATTAGTGTTTTAATGTTTAAGTATTGTAACCATGTCATTGAGTCCTAAATTTAATAAATGTTTCATGAAATGGATGGTGAAATCATCTTACTTATCTATCCTTAATAGCTTGTGTCTGATTCATAATATTTGTTCATTCTGTGTGACAAGCCTTCGTAGGTTGATTGAACATAGATAGTTATTTTCTAGTCAAATTTTTAGTCTTACATGCCAATAACTCCATGGAGGATGAATTGTGTGACCTTTCCATATGATCAAGCTATCTTATAGGTCCCTTTACCTTAGTTTGGGTAGAGCCAAAGTAATAGGGAGTTAACTAGCCCCTTTGTACGTGTCTCCCAATCATTTTCCCTATTTTGGTCCATCATAAATACTAAGTCCCTTCTTGACTATAATGACATCTTAATGGGTTTTTCATTTATACTTTCCATTCTCTTTTAAGTATGCAAGGCCAATTTAGAGATGTGTAAAATTGGGAGCCAACATGTTGGATTTGTGCCAAGATTACATGTACCCTTTCCACTATATTTTATTCCCTTTATTGCTTTCCACCAGATATTGCTTTGAGAAAATTAATATATTCCAAAAACTTGTTTGAATACTAGTTTACAAGTTAATATTTAATAATGTTGTGTACCAACTAGTTTGATTGATTATGAATTCTCATTTTGTTTATTTTTAATCTTTCATTACTTCATTATGTGCAGTTTCCATAGTCTTGTGTATTATATTTATTTTGATAGAGATTATGAATTATGTATCCAAATTTTCATTTGAGTCTTGATCATTGAGTTATTTATGTTGTGAAATATAAACTTGATACTTAGTGATATAATTGCATCTAGCCATGAATTTCATTTCTTAGAACTAAAATATTTGATCTCAGTCAAAGAATAATCCCTTTTCTACCTTACTCTTTCCCTCTTCTTTACATTTTTTATATGATAATATGTCTTAATTAGTAGATTGTAATTTCCATATATTATGAAAAAAGATAGTAAACATATGGTTTCAACATGCCCATAAAATTATCCAATTTTAATTTGGATAAAAATATTATTTGAACATCTTGTGTTAATAATTATTGCTCACCTAGGTAAACATTATAGAAATTTCTTAGCCTTTGGAGCCCCAATAAAATCCTAAAAATTAAATGACATTCATCCCATGTGTTGGTGACTCTGTTTATCTTCTTAGATCAGCTAATTCAATAATTTTATTCTAAGTGGGTCACAAATTTATCCTAACATAATCACCTCTACAAATGTTACTCTAAAGCATACCTTTCTTGCCTAAAATCTAAGTTATCTCAAATTGAGAAAACCATTTCTCATTATAGCCTTTCCATGGACTCATGTTCCTTGTTACACAGCTCTTTAGAACCTAAATTTTCATCTTGCCCATTACCATTTGTATTTTTGGTTCTTAAGCTTCCTCTATATGATGGCAAATGTGATCCTAAACAACATTTGTGTGCATTCCATGCATTTTGTCTATACTATGCATATAATGAAAAATTACTGACAATGTTTTCTCCAATAAGTCTCAAATAATATTATATTATAGGGTTCTATGATCTTACTCATTAGTCTTTAAAGAATTTCAATCCTTTAGAAAAACATTTTTTAACACACTTTTCGATCAACATTGGTGAAAATCTATCATATTCTCAATTCATTAATAATAAGGGTATAATTAAATAATTAGTGAATATATTATAATATATAATAATATGCTATAAAAAATGGAAAATGAAATGGTTAAAAATATGCTCCAAGATATCTTCACTCAAATTTTTCTATCTCTAATTCAAGAGTCTTTTATGCTTGATAAGTTCAAATATTTTGATGAGCTATGCTATGCAATTAAAGAGCATGAGGTCAAATTGATTACTTTGGACAAGATCAAGTATACTTTAAAATGTTCCTTATACTTCAAATGTCAAGCTTCAAATCAATCCAAATTATAAGATCAAAAGCAATGAAATCAAGAATAAAACTAATATTATAGTTAATTCTATCTCAAAACCAACACAAAATCATCAATAAAAATCTCCACTAAGGAGGAAATTCTAAAGGTTAACTTCACCTCATCATGTATTATTCCAAAATATAATTGAAAGTAATATCATCACACTTCCTCTACCAATGGAAGTAGTCATGTCTAGACCATAATCAATATTTTTTTATGGATATTTATATTATGAATACCATAAATGTATTGGGTATTTCAAAAATATATGTATTTCAAGATCAAGAATAAGATTAAATATCTCATTGATGAAAAAAATATTGATATTGGAACACCTAATGAAGACGCTAAGTGTAGTCATGTAAAATGCAAAATTTGGTTACTTCAGTGTGGCTAATGACACCCAAACCATAGGTCCTCCTACTTGCTTACACAAACCTTATAGGCTTTTATTTTACTGATTCCTAGTCATCCACAACCTTCTAGACTCAACCCTTATAGACCCGAGTAGTTATTTTAGGCCTAGATCCATCCCCCTAGGTCTCATTCCCTCTATACAATAGTGCCCAATTTAGACATGAGTGTTAAAACCCTAGGTGTCTTATTTCTAGTGTTGTTGTCTAATTACAAATTTCATTCAAATGGTCATTTTATCTTGGATCCTTATCTAATTCATGTCAGCCTAAATTGAATTAATTTAACCCACAATCATTAAATCCCCTATAAAAGGCCATTTAAAGTCTATTTAGAAAGTTTGTAACTCATTTATAAGAGATAAGAAAGAATACAATCAAGTACACTCAAGAACATTTTCTTATTCTCTACACACAACCTTCTAATATTATTACAAGCATATTCAAACCCTTAGTCTAGTACCTAGTCATCTAAAATACACCTAATTTTTCATCTAGTTGCATTTTCATACACAATTACACTAAGAACTTCTATGGGAGAACTACATTAGATTGATCCCTCTTTAGAGTATTAGTATGTAGGCAACATGCCCACACATAGTTTTTGAAGTGCATCCAATGTATCCTTTACACACTAACCCCTTTTCTCTATTTCCCAAATTTCCTTTCAAGTTCAAGCACAAATAGCTCATAGGAATTTTGAAGATTAAAATAGACACATAATGAGATTTGTAGACTTCAAGATTTAATGTTCATAGAAAAAATATGGATAAAATAGTCATAGAAGGAGACCTAAATGAAATGTTCCCCTAAAATAGGATTGTAATAAATGTTAGAACAAGATGAATGAGAGAGAGAGAGAGAGAGAGAGAGAGAGAGAGAGAGAGAGAGAGAGAGAGAGAGAGAGAGAGAGAGAGAGAGAGAGAGAGAGAGAGAGAGAGAGAGAGAGAGAGAGAGAGAGAGAGAGAGAGAGAGAGAGAGAGAGAGAGAATTGTGCTTCCTAGGTTGATAAGTGATAGATGAAAAGTGACTTTTAGAACCCTATATAGAATAATCTTAATTAAAATTTTGAAAAATTATTGGTGTACCATCTAACTCAATTAGGATAAAATAGTTATAGAAGGAGACCTAAATGAAATGTTCCCATAAAATAGGATTGTAATAAATGTTAGAACAAGACCATAGATTATGAATAATGACACATGGTGTGATATTACAAAAGGAACACTATTATATATAAATAATAATGCATTAAGATAAAAAGAGGAAAATGACCATGGATCCCTATGACATACCTAAGAATTTAATAAAATAATAGTACTTATAAGAACACAAAAAAATAATTTTAGGAGATTAAAATGAAAAGTACACTATATGAAAACAAAATTCACTAATAGAGTCTTAATTTGTCATTAAAGCCTCTAAATATAAAATTCATGAAAAAACATAGTGCTTGTATTTTCTTGACTAGATTTAGGTTTTACATTTCCCACTTTTATTCTAGTAATGTAATGAAATTAAAGTACTAGAGTAAAAGAAAGAAAGTGATACCTAATATTACATGTGTTATAGATGCCTGATTATAATTGGAGATGTCATGGGTTTGATATAATCAACCCATGTGGAGAGAATATGGTCTATAGTATCATTTTCTTCTTGGCCATATAATTGAATAAGATTTTGAGTGATATTTGTGGGATAAACTCTAACATGGAGTCCGTGTGTTTATTTTGAGTAAATAACTTTGGTATGAAGAATGAGTTTGAGATTTCATATATATTTTATACTTAGAGTGATACCTAGAATTAAAAATATATATTTAACTTCAATCCCACACACCTCAATATATTGGGTAATGGTGTAAATACTACTACAAAAATTTGAATCAACTATTGAAAATGGCTATATGATTTATTCTAGTGTAAAAATTGATGTATATATAATTTTTAATTGAATCTTGTGTAAACAACGTAGATAATGACATGAATTACCATTACCTATGTGTAATCTGGTGTAAAAATAAGAGACAAGACCATGCATTAGGCACATGCCCCTAATATGGCATATGAGCATATAAAGTCATAAATTTTGTGTAATAAATTTGAATTTTGAGTTATCATTTAGTATTTATGTGGATGTGTGTTTTTCACATAGCCCCATTATCATAATGTGCAAAAAATAAGCCCAACTATGACAAATGTGAACATATGTAATTCACATGCCCTTATACCTGGTGAATTTTATAAGCATCTTTCAAATATAAATGAAATATTTGGTTTACCTGAGTTAAATCATGATGGTAATTTTGATAATATGTGATATTATAAAATGACTATTTTTATGTAAATTTGAATGATACCATGCTATTTTGGATAATAATGTAGGGCATTACTATCTATCGGGTTTCAAATTGTCTGGATACATAAATATAAGAAAAATATAAACTACATTGAACATATTATGAGAATATGTATCAATATATATCCTTAATCATACTATGAAAAAAATATGTATAAACTAAACATATGCTATATCAACTATGTATAGCTTATGCAAAACTACAACTAAGAATTTTTTTTAGAAACTAAAGCATGGTTTGATCCATATATAAAATGCACTAGTCAATATGAAGTATAATTTGAGTCAAAATATTAATTTTAGTGAGCATTTATTGATTCAAATTCTCCATGTGCATTAAGTTTCTATAAATGGTGCCTATGTATGCCCCCTTTTTGGTGATATGGATGAAATTGTTGTAAATATATCAAAAAAATGTAATAGCTAATGTATATATGGTTATTGGTTTAGTTTATATTTTTAACACACTTATTATCAAATTTAGTTTGGATTAAAATATTATATTTAGTTTATAATCCATATAGGTGGCCATAACAATGAAGGAATGTCTATGTAAAATTGAATTACAAAGTACCAATGCATCGAAAAGTGTGAGTGACATCATATCATATGTGATATTAAAAATTCTATGAGAATCTTATACATGTAAGAAAAAATATTTGAAAATGAATTGCAGTTAACTAGATATGATATATTTAGTATGGGAGATCATGAATTTTTAATATACTAGATGTGGGTAAGGATATCTAGAGTTGCAGTGAGGCTAGGAGATAGAGGTAAGACATATAAGAGGATCTCACTCCCATACCTATACACAAGAGGGATATAATGATATAAATCCATGACACATATGATACAAGATGTACCAATACTTACATTATGTGGTGGGCCAAACACATATGATCAATATTATTTCCTGGTAGATGAGATGGCATTGTAGACATTGCATTAGATCCACCATGTCAGGTAGCTATTATTGTAGGTAAAGAAAATGTTTTATTTATATTAATTGTACTTTAATTTTAATTGGTTGAATAATATATAATGGTTTTGTATTAATTTCATATATATATTGGATCATGAGTACTATATGAATAATATTTAGTTAGTGTTATGAGAGTTTGCTCAACATGTTCCCAATGATTCTATGAAGGGTGAATTAATTAAGCAAGAGACATTGGTTTTAAGTGTACATACTTTGTTATTTGATTTATTTATGAGTGTTTTTGCTACATATGTTCAAGATATTTGAGAGTGGGATTATATAATATTAGAATTAGAGAGAAAACAGATTACCCATCCAGATTTATCTCCTACATTAGGTTATAGCTTATTAGATAAGTGCATTCACTTATAGAGAGCATATACATCTGAAGGTGTGATTAGCTATTTATGAGGGTCATGATTAGAGGGATATATTTAGATGAGGGACATGAGGAGATCTCAAGGATTCCAATTCTATGGATCCATTGTTATTAGATATCAAATATGTTGAGATGGATGTAGAGGGTCATGTTGACTAGGCTCCTATTATCAAGTGATTGTTGTTATATGCATTAAAATTTCATTATATTTCATATTTTTGGAGATATTTATTTTATATAAGTCTCTAAAAATATGAAATATAATTAAATATTATTGGATATATTTGTTCTATTACTTTGGTGGTAACAACTAAATATCAAAATATGTCTTTTTATTCATTTGTAAAAGTCATAATTTCTCTTTTAGTGCAATAGTATCATAGGAAAGATTCTAAAATCACTTAGAAATTTGATACAACACATTTTATTCAAGGGGGAAAATGAGACAAATAAAAAATATGTACTATCTCCAAATCTTTTCGTTCATAAATTAACTATTGGATACATGTCTTAAATCTTAATATGTAATCATAAACTAGATCTGACATTCCCTGATGTAATGATGGTAATTTCTCATATGCAATTCTAGATTATTTATTTCAGATAAAGCACATAATAAATACTTGATCTAATTTAACATAGGTATGTAATGACTCTATAAACTCTTTAGAAATAACTATAACAATATTTGACTACCAATACAACCATTCATATATTTTTTGTAACTTATGAGATGTAAATAAATATCCCCACTTACATTTGAATTATTAAATATTGGTATTTTTAAGTTATGTGGCAATGGTATGTACAAGATATTTTACACTATATGGTTACCATATATAGCATTATAATCAACCCAATCATGATATGCCTTAATTTCCAATGTAAATTGATGTACTTTATGTTGTAAAGCACCAATGACATGTATTAGACAAATAAACTCTTATGAAGTAATATTAAGATATTTAAGGGGATCATTTAATAATTGAATTTTGTTATTAAATTTTTCCATTGGTATGCTATTTTGAATAAGTAAATAAAGTATAATATGAAATTATTTCTTAAGAATGGTAGGCTTGGGATTTTCATTGGAATTTAGTATATCATTAGTTTTCAAAGTCATATAAAATTATAATAAAATATAGGAAAGAATACTCTTATTTACATCACTTGAATCAACATGTTCACATATCTTATCTTTCAAATGGGATCTAGGAGAATCATCATGATATGCATGAAATTTATCATTAAGAAAGCTATCATTTGATTTATCATGTAACATATAATGATCATAAAAATGAGGAGAGGATAAATAAGAAAATAGACTAGGATTGGTAGGAATATTCTTTTCTTCAGTATACACATAATAATTACCATCATTCCAATTTTTTTTAATGATAATTATTGTTTTGAATTTTAGAGTTAAAATTTGAAATTTCAACATTGTAATTTTCAAAAGAAGAAAGGGTAAGATATATATTCACATTTAATACTTTATCCAAATCATCATCAACATTTGAAATAGTAAGATATTAATTTTTACAAGAGGAGAGAGAGCAGGAGATGCAATTACATTTTCTACTTTTTTAAAATGATCATCATATCTAAAATAAAAAATAGTGTAACTAGGATGCAACTCATGTGATGCACAATTTTCATTTTCATTATGAAATGGAGACTTTATTTTATTTTATTTATTATATTTTTAAATAAGAAAAAGAGAAATAAAAAATGTTTTTGATAATATAGGAGTATTATCAAAAGGAGGATCACCAAGAAGAGATTAATTTTGAACTATATTGTTAATTTATATCATATGGTTTTTAAGATAAGTAATAGAAGAAGTAGGAGAAGACCATTCATCTACATTATCATATTTATAAAATTTATCATGACTTGAGAAGTAGTATTCTTGACCATAATTATAAAAATATTTATTATCATCATTATAAACATAGTCATGTTCTCGATTATCATCTTGTACACAATATTTATAGTAAGTCCAGTATTTCTTATAATTATAAGGGATGCCGAAGAAAAAATTAGCAAGATGAAGAGGAAGAAAGTATTTGATATCCATTTTAAATTTTAAAAAAATGAAAATGAGAAAAAAATGTGAGACACTCACAAATTCTATCAAACACTCTAACATGAGAAGGAAATAAATATTTTATTTGAAAACACTATGTACAAATTTTAGAAGGAAATCCCTTAGGAAAATTAGGTCTTGAAATATTAAACAAATAAATTGGGTTCACCAATATGTTTTATAAAAATTGAGATTAGGGTGAATAAATATAATCTAATTTGGATAAACAATAGAGTAAAATAAACTGCAAGTAAAAAAAATTCAAACACATCTAATTAGAAACATAGAATAATTAGGGTTTTTGATCAAAATGAGATAAAATAGGAATGAACATTTATTTTTTGTCTAAAATATGTAGACTTGTAGGTGATTGACTAAATTTGACATTTATTGAGATGTTATCATATTTTAAGGGATGTCTATTTTACGAATTTAGACATGGTAAATAAATTTGGACAACTACAACCTATGGCTTTGTCTTAATGAAGTAGTATTATCTATGTTGGCTTTGGATTCCTACAAATCATAAATATGTACAACATTACATTTAGAATTTTTTATCCCCTTGGGTATATATTATTGTTTTTATGACTTATGTATTTTATTTTATTAATTTTAGAAGTGCTATCAAAGTCTTGTACAAAAACCAAATAATAATTAAATTAAAAAAAATGAGGTATTTAGGGTTAGGGGAATAGCCAAGTTGGCCTTATAAATCCATATGTAACTAATCATTGCCTACATATTACTAAAAGGGACCTTAGATAAATTTATTTCTCCCTCTACTATGTCTGTGATTAGATAATATACAATTTGAATTGAAATTCTTTTAGTCCCCTGTCTAAGTCTAAATATGTAACAAAAATGTAGTAATATAAACTTCAAATATTTAAAATGTAGGTACTAAGATTTTTAAATTTTGATTAATATTAGAAAAGTGCTAGATGTAAAATTCCATTTAGGACCATATAAATAAGACTCCCAAATAATAGTTTAAAAACTTAGTGGTGTGTCAATTGACTCAATTAGGATAAAATGGTCATAACAAGAGACCCAAATGAAATGTGACCCAAGAAAAGATCTAAAATAGATGTTAGGACAATACCACAACTTATAAATTATGACATAAGGTGTGATAGTCTAAAATTAGTGGTATTTTATATGATTAATAAGATATTAATATAAAAAGAGGAAAAGGACCATGAAAGAATAATACTTTAATAAAATAATGAAAACATCAGTGTAAGAGATAAAAAGGAAAAATATCCACGTCTAAAATAAGATGTGAAACTAGATTTTTAAGTCAACATTAGGAGTCTCTAAATATAACATCACAAAATAACATAGTATTTGTGTTTTATTGACTAGAATTGGGTGTCTATAGTTATAAAAAAACAAGATTTATAAGATACTTATAGGGTCTTCAAATAATTTTATGGTCATACACAAGATAATCTTGGGCATATATTTCCATCCTTATAAATGGGGTATCTCATAATTCCCAATAAATTCTTAGTTCTACCAAGCACATGTGTCTTTAATATGCTATTAGGATACCCTTGATATAGAATCTTAGAGTAATACTTTATACAATGCATAAATGCCTCAAATATATCTATAGTAATCAAGTGGTTGAAATTTGAAGAGTCTAATATGAATATCCTTTGGAACCAATGATATTTAATCCTAAAAAATATTTTGAAGGCACATAGATTGAGCAACATGGTAATGAAATGTTCTATAGAGCTATTCAAGAGCATATTACAAAATTAGTTTTTCAATCTATTTATGAACATGATACAATTACACATGAATACATTACATAATTAGTTTCTCCATCTAATTATGAACATGATACAGTTACACATGAGTGTAATATGTTAGTTCCCAAGAGCATGGCATAACCTTATATGTAGTGAGTGGCATATAAAAATATGGCTTCATCTCCTAAGGCATCATAGGTTATTTAGAGAGCTTCACCATAAACACATGTTATTATATATTATCCTCTCACACATGAGGATTCAAGTTTACATAGGTATATGGATAGTAATTTAGATAGATATATGAAAACATATGGATCTGATTCAGATTGAAAGGCATCTACAATTAGAACTTCCTCTTAATAAGAAGTCATTCCCTCAAAAAAATTAGATGGGTATACATATGTGCATCCTCTTGATGAGATCCTTGGTTGGATAAAATCTCCTATTTCCTTCCAATCTATTGATTGACCTGAGTCTCTTGATTAATTACCTATACACTTTACTTTGTATATAAATTTTTTATTTTAATTCATTGTTACTTCTATACCAAATTTCACAAATTATTATAGATCTTGGATTTATTTCCACTTTTTGTAATTTCTATCTTGGTTTTAAAACTGATGTAATAATCTAAAACACCTATTTTACAATGCTTTCAAGGCCCATTCTTTATGGTTATCCACTTTATTACTATTACATATTTATTATTAAACTTAAATGATCATATTTATCTACTAATACATTCTCCATGAGCACACTTACCCATTGAGAGGGCATGTGCATTATTATCTACACAAAAATCATTTGTGATACATTTATATGACTCATTTACACATAAATTGGGGGCATGTTTCTTGTTTTCCTTCTTAACGTAGTGTTATTTAACATGTTGTAAATTGTTTGAATCCATCCATTTTATTCTTTTTTCAAAGCCTTGTTTCTTAAAACTTTTTCAAATTTTCTCAATTCATTTTTTTTCAAAAAATCATATATGTCAAAAAATTTCAAAATTTTCAAAATATTTTGAAAATTCAAAGTCAAGACCTCTTATAATTTTTATTATGTTGTTAGCTTAATTATTTACATGTGTTAATTATTTTATGTTAGGTAGGTACCATATTTAATTTTTGAATACATAATTATTTTCATGAGGTATTTGAGTGTGATATAAGACATACTATTACATGTCTTTTGGATGTTAGAATTCCCTTATTACCAAACAACCTTGTTAAGTTGGGGGCATATCTTCATTATCCATGAACATTTTAATAGGTTATATCTATCCAAAACTTGTCCTAAATGATGAGATATATATCATTAAAATGTTTTTCTAATCACTCACTCTCTACATTGTGATACATGAAAATGTTATTTACTAACAATGACATGGACACATGTAGACTAGTATCATTTACTCTATGATTCTTTATTACTTTAATACATGATATGTTAGGATTTGATTACTTACTATTATTGTACCTTAGCCTTGTGTGTGTAATATCTATACATTTTATTTCTTTTATGTTATCATAATGCCATTTTTGTGTGGTAAGTGGCCTTGTAAGTTTATATGGCATTCAAATGTCCATTGTATGTGGCATTTGGGCCTTCTATGTGAGATTATATACAAATTGAGTTAAATATTATGAAATTTATTATATGTTAATTTATTATTACTATGGAATCATGATTAATATCATGCATTAATTCTAAATTTTAATCTTAATTTGGTGTCATGATATATATCATGTGCATGCTACTTATGTGCTTCATTATTGTATCTACCTAACACATGCCTTAATATATAATGAAATGTGATATTTAATAATATAATTTAATATAATTCAGACATTAAAAGTGACACTACATGATTATATCTTTCAAATATTATTTATTTTGACATAAGTAACTTACAGGCTACACCCCTCATCTAAAAAGGGGGCATCACAATAGGCTTGTCTTGAGGATTCAATCCTCATCATTTTTTTTAAAAGTTTTATGAATATATATAGTTTTCATATTGAAATATAATTCAAAAAATTTGGGTTATGATGCGTGAAATGCATTACACTCATTCCTATAGTTACTTTAATACAAATTCACATATGTGCAATGTATATACATTGACATGTGTAAAGTAGGTAAAAGATAAAATTTAAAAATTTAAAAAATTTAAATGGAATTCAATATAATTATAGAATAGTATATGGGCCATGATATTCATTCATGTTTAATATATTATAAGTAAATTTGAAATTTCTCAAGTTTCAAAGTTTCAAATATAATTTAGATCTATTTGCAAAAGTGTGATTTGTATTCATGTTGAAAGTGGGACATGTTAGAGTCTAGTGAAACTCAACATATATGGTTGAATTTTTTATATGTATCAAGCCACATTTGGTTGTTCCACCCTTTCTTAAGATGCAAAGTAACGAGCCACATTTTATGGTTCCACCCTTCAATTATTTTATAAAGTAATCTACATATTCAAATGAAAGTTAGATCATTGAATCTATCCAAATAAAGGGAGTTCATTAGTTTTCATATTGCGACTTGATCACTCTCAATTATCCATAATTTTATATATTCCTCTAAATGCCTCAACAAGTGGGCATACACACTTCTTTTATTTCAACTTATAGGGATATTATATTTAATAAAAACTAGGTATAAACTTTTCTTGCCATCTTTTCAAATTTTATATTTAAAGTTTTATATTTTAAATTTTAGAATATGATCAATAACTAATTTTAGTGGCAATTTTTTTAGGTTTTTACATCAAGGCATTTCACACAATCAAACTTCACACCAAAAGACAAAGTGTTTATACATACTTAGGTTTACATATAATTTACTCTAGTAGTTTCACTTTATTTAATCACTAGATTAAAGTGGGGGAAAATGTATACACTTAAATTTAATCATTAAGTGTTTTAAATTGTTTAATCTTGACATAATTACTCTTACTTAATCTATTCTCTATTTAACTAGCTTGTAATATTTATGGGAGCATTCACTATTCTATTCACTATCTTACAACTACTCATAACATGATTTAGACAACCCTATTTTTATTATAGGTTATTGATAAACCAATTGTAGTAGTCTATATCATTTTGGGTCAAGACTATGATAGCTCAAATATGTCCACACTGTAACCTTATTTAATAGTGCGTCCTTATCCCCCATGTTCCAAATATTACTTTTTAAATTTAAGACATTATATTCTACCCATCTCATGATTTTCTCAAGGTCAATTAGTGAAAATATTAATAATAATCCCATATATAATAACATCAAGGCCTCTAGAACCATATATATCAATCACATAGAAATTATAATACACAATGAATGAAAGAACACTATTATTTCCCATTTGAATTTGAAATCATTCTAATAGTCACCGGGCAAATTTTAATTTTTAATGTAAGTTAAGGGCACTCATTTTCAAATGTTTAAATTAAAATATTTAATTCATTTGTATTTGAAATTCAATATTCACACACTCACTCTAGGAGGGAGAACTGCATTGTCCCGATACCCTTTAGGATATGTAGGTAGCACTTAGATTATGTGGAGTTTTCTAAGGATAAATCATATATTCTAATAACCCTATTCTCCCCTTTTAGAATTTGATCTTTTTATGTTTATTTATAGGTTAGGTTTTTATTTTTCAAGTCTTTCATTGGGAAAATTAGGACACATAGTTGAACAATAAATGATTACAAATAAGAACACATACCCAGATTAGAAAAATAATTTAAAAATTAATGAGGATGTAGCCATAGTCAATAGAAAAGGCCACATTTCATCCCTATCTTCCTAGTGTGGCACAATCCCAATATAGTTTGAATTATTCATTTTAATTTTGGCATATAATAGAGGTCCTTATAGTTAGTTTTTAACAATAGTAAACATGCATAATTAGTATACATTCAGTTTGGGCTAGGTTTGCATATCAATTTGTTGATCTAATAGTTTTATCTCATTTATAATTTTGTATTTTATATTTATGTGTATATTTTTATAGATATAAATTATTTTTAAATAGTTTATTTTTCTAATATTTTATTGTTAAATAAAAAATAACATTACACAACTATCTTCACCGATATTATGTTCATTGTATAAATATTAATTTTTATACTATCCCATTGACTAGTCTCACGTAACTTTGTGCTAACAAGGAAAACAAATATTTGTGTGGGGAAATGCTCCAAGTTCCAAATATGAATAATTAAAATTTCCATTCTTATATTTTAGAAACCTAGAGACTTTTTAAATTTCTTTCGTGTCTACCCTTACACATCAAAATCTAGACAAATTATGTATAAACCTGTGTTATATCTTCATTATATGCATAAAAAATCTCATATACTCATCAGAGGATAAATATCACCAAATTATTAGGCTTCCAAAAAATGGAAATTAAAAGATATGGAGTACTCAAATTATTTTTGATTCAACCTTAACATTGGAATGACATTCGCAGTCCATCTATGTATATTGTTATTCCATCTAAAATATAATCCTTGTCTAGATCTAGTTCATTGTTCATTATGTTTTTATGTTAATATTATATTCTATATTTTCCACCTTGGATCTCTATTCATATCCATGTAAACATGATTTGGGAATTATTTTAATGTGATTTGGAATGGTGCATTCTTTGTGTATTTTACCTCCATCTTTTCCCTTGTTATTTTTTTTAATGAATGAATCACCCCCTCTTGGTTCAATAAATAGTAGGAACTTTTTATTTTATCCCACCATGAAAATTGGCTTATATTTTTGGGTACATTCTTATTCTTTGGAATCTTGTACATATTATTAATCAATTTATGATGTTGTATTATATACATTTTACTTCAACTGTGAGTTTCAATGGTATGTACTAGTACACATATTTTTTTAAACCTCTCTTGTCCCTATATTTGATACAATCATACTTATACTAGATCAAATTTAGTTAGAAATGATTAACTTTCTAAGGTTCTACCAATTTTTGACCCTAAATTTATCTCAAAGCTTAAATGTTTTCTAAAACTCTATGCACCATAAGGGTTTTTTTTATTCTCTCTTTATCTCTTAAAAATATTATAATTCCAAGTGATGAGTGTGGTGTACAAGGGGGAATTTTGCCCATTTAGGTTAATTATCCTAGTTACAATTTTAATCCTATTTAATTTATTGCCACTAAAATTTCATAAGATCATCTTACCTAATGGTTAGATCATCTTTTTAGTTCTTCCTTTAGGCATTACTTATTCCTTTTATCCATTCCCATGTTACTATAAAAATACACAACTCTACTTTTTCATGGTTTCATGTATCATAGAACTCACATATCTAGATATTTGGTAATTTACACATGCACATCCCCTAACTTGCCTAGATGATTCAACCTACCTACAATAATTATGTGCATGACCCTATAACTCATTAGTTAGTTTATGATTTTCACCATTCATTTTCACATCAAGTGTCCTACTACAAAAACCTCATTTCATCCTTTTCCCTAGTGTCATGGAGGTACACAAGAGTTTCCTTCAAAAATATTATATCATATTAGTTATTTATACTAATAATTACACTAGAGTGACTTATTCTACCCACATATACACAAAAATCATAAACCAGAATAATTTTATAAAAAAAATATCTTATTATTATCAAAAAAGAGATCAAATGAAAATAATGTGTAAAAATGCCATGAAAATTCCATTCTAGAGTTAGTTAGACATCTAACATGAGAATTCCAAGGTGTTATTTACATGATTCTATTTAAGAATGTATAATTTATTAATGTACAATAGGGTGAAAATAAATTTTGATGCTTATTTTCCTAAAGAAAAAGAAACTACTAAAATAAAGTAGAAATTAAAAAATATTTTTGGTGTTAAAATATGTAATATACCTTAATTGGATAAATTTAAAAATTATAAAAAATGAAAAGGCTTAAGCCTACTTCTATTGAAATGTATGGGTAACATTTATATGTCTAAAGTGTGAAATTTACACGTGATAATTTTTAGTATAACATAGATGATGTAAATACATATCCATTGAATATGAAATTTTCCTAGATGTTTTACATTCTTTGAGTTGTATAGGAGGACATGTGAATATTTGTGAAATATTTTACCATAGATGTGTTTATATTCCACACCTTATTCCATGAATTTTATATTCATTGACCGCACTTAGATAAGCTGAAATTTTCATCTAACTTCATGAGATCCTTAAACTGCACATTTAGTAATTAGTTTTCATCTAATTACTTATGACATGCAGTGTCTAAGGAGGTTACAAAAAATTATATGGTAAAAACTAATTCCTTACCAAATACAATTTTAAATGGAGTGGACTTGTTGAACTATTTATATATGGTTCTATAAGCCTAAAGTATGACTACAACTTGATCATCTAGTCTATGCATACTACATCATAAATATTAGTTAGGATCATGCCCAAAATTTTGTTAGGATATTATACCATAAATTTTTACTAAGGATGGTATTGGGGTAATTTTTTGGTGTACCAACATGAACTTAGCTATCAAAATAAGAACCATTTCACTTATAAAATGAGTACTATTAGTGCTTTATTTAGCACAATACACCAACTCTAGGAGGAAAAGGAGAGGGAAGGCCCAACTCATGAGGATTCTCCCTTATCCCTTAATTCTCTCTTGAAAGGAAGAAATGATCGACAAAAACATCCATAAGGTCTTTTTCTACTAGTTCATGATAAACTAGATACCTTAGTGGGATGATGCAAGATATTCCATACAAGAGGATAATTTAGAATACACTTTAATACTTATGAAGAGACTCTATTTATTATACAAAAAAGAACCAACTCATTTATATTTATCAATGAAATTTATTGCTAGTATACACTTGTGTTTTATCCATATTCTATATTTCATAAAATAACACAAGTAAAATAAAGAACATGAAGTCTTTATATTAATTTAACAATTGATTAAAATTCAAATTAATCTAAAGCCATTCTAATAGAGATATACACATGATAAAAATAGAGAGTGTAAGGTAGAAGAGGAGATGATCCTATTTTGTAGAGAATATAGTTTTGGACCTATTGAGTAGACCAATCCCTTGAGTAAATAGTATTTGATTGGTCACTATGATAAAACCATAAGATAAATATAGTGCAAGAGTTTGAGGATAAAGTGGATATGTGAAAAAGGGAAATAAAGTCACCATGCATATGTGTAGACAATGAATATCACTCAAAAATATTGTAAATTTTCATGAAGCATATATCTATAATAAATAAATAGTCAAGTGAGTTATAGAGATAAAATCTACTAGTCTTGACTTGGGTAAACAAGGAAAAACCAATTAAAAACTAGGAAAAAGGGGCCTAGTCCTCTACTCTCACTTATAATACTGAATTAACCAACCCTTATTACATTATAAAACTAAAATTTTATAGGAAATTAAATACTATACAATCATTAATAATCCCTCTATAGGGTGTTTACAATAATTCAATGCAACATGTCCTCTTGAGATAAAATTTGAACCATATCTCACTCAATACCAAGAAAATCAAGATCAGGACCATGCCAATTAATTTCCAAATTGAACATGGGTTGCTCCAAATGGTCTAACACTCATTAAATTAATTAGTTGGTTATAACCTACATAATAGGTGCCATGTTTAATTAAGACAAGGTTTTGTCTTTTATGCTCTTGAACTGAATTTAGGTGGCCAAGAGTAGTTAAGATGTGTAGGAATACCTAGTTAGTTGTGCACTATACTATAATGATCATTCTTGATTAAGGAATTTATTTGTCCTTTTATGGTTTATTCCTTCCTAATCCTAATTTTCACACCACCATTTGGTCAACCCACTATCTAACTTACAAATATATGCCACAAGGTTCTTTTTGCATTAGAATTCAAAATATAACTTGATTACATAGATCTAATTGGCTTTGTAGTCTAATTTATAGATTTTGATGACCTAGAAAGATAAGATAACCATCAAATTTAGATTATAATCCTTTTCATGGAGGTCCACATATCTTTATTAGGAAAATCAAACTATGTGGCTATATCTCACTACTCGAGGAGCCAACATGTATTTCATATGTCAGGGTCAAGCCACATGGAATTATTTTGATATTCCACTACTCAAATTAGGTATCTAGTCACTTTTTTATATTCCTTGGATTTTGTGTAGTGATATATCATTATGTGGCATGATCTTACTCACCTAGAGCTCACTAGTCCTAACTCTATGTTTGATGCATCTTAACCACCGAAGGTCTTTGAGATGTTGACATGTGGCTTTATCTTAGGCACTCTCTTGATATTCTCCCTCCCTATCTATTTTGATTGATTTTAGGGAGATGGTTATAACTATTTACCATGTGGAATCATCTCATTCATCCAAAGGGTCTACCACTTGCATATCATGTAATGACTACCCTAAAGGCCTAGGGAAACATGATCATGCCATGAGGCATGATCTTAGGTGTCTAGAGGATCATGGGAAACTAGTTTGTCTTAGTTAGTATATATGAGTGGATAAGTGAGGCCTTTATAGGTGGAAGCTCCTTGTTAATCATAGGACTCTAAGAAAGAAACTAGCTATTAGAATTCAAATAAAAAAATTGCTATTAGACTTAAATTTTCCCAATTTTATTAGAAATGACTAAGTCTAAAAGTTTAAAAGGAAAGGAAAAAATATCATATAATTAGTTATTTAAAGGGGTAACTTACAAAACACAACTAATTTAGTCCATTTTAAAGATAAAATAACTAATTCTAAATATACAAGTGTATAAAGACAATCAATTTAAGTTATTTATTACAAGAAATGGATTGAAAATCAATAAACGTAACAAAAATTTAATAGTTCATCCAAAAGGGAATGAATTTTGATTATTTTAAAGTGTTGATGGCATATATGGACATCATATCTAAGCTCATGCAATGCTGACATGGATGACAACATGTTATCTAGTTGGTAGGTTCATGCCACATGCTTGAAATTCACTCATCTAAGGGTTGACTGAATGTTCACTAGCATTATTTACTTATGTAGTATTGGTGAGGAGAGATATTAACATATGTCAAGATAATGCATATATAGGGCATAAATAATGTCTTATAAATACATGGACCACTCTTAGGTAGTAGGGAACTAATATCATGTCACATGATAACATCATAAGAATCTGATAACTTTGTTATTGATAAAAATGTATATGGACTATCTCAAAGCCATGGTAATGTGGGATTAGGTCACATGGTGTGATCCCATGTATCCAAAAATTATTTAGTTTAATCTCATATATCAATAAGCCGTGGTGAATCAAACATCTTAGATCATGACACCTATTAGCATCTCAGGATTCTATGAGGTTAGAGGCCTACATTGTTTGATCATAGGAATTTGACTCAAGAGATGAGGTTAAATCTAGTGTTAGCTTTCATACAAAATATTGAAATAAACACATTAACAATCTTAACATCTCTAACCATATATCATAGGGGCATCTTAGTAAATAAACAAAAATGCAAACATAACTAAAATGCAAAAGCAACAAGATCTCTTACCTTTCTTGAATGCTCCAAACGATTTATTCATTTAGACTATGCTCAAAGAGTCTTTGGGAAATGGAGTTGTGTGGCTCCTTATCTCCTTGTAACCATTGGATTGGATTTCTTGGTATGGATTATACTTTTGGCTTGGCTTGTGATTTTAGCAGTATAACACTGTAAATTTGAATCATTTACCAAATCTTGAATTATATATTTACTATGTTCAAGATCTCCAAATTAAGAGGTCTAGGATTTAATTTATAGGTTTAGAACTAACCCCAACTCAAGGTAAGTTAGAGTGTTCTTAGAGCCTTGAATGGGTTCAAACCTTACCTAAGTGAGTTAATTAACCCTAGTAGAGATAAAAGGTGTCAAAACCTCATGATTTGCAATGAATAGGCATGGATGAAATATTTTAGGATATTTGAAAACTCACAAAAAGGTAATTATGAATTCCTAGCATATTCTTGATTTTTGAATTTCCCATTTTAGAATTTCATTAATTGTTCATGTGTAATTCAACTAGGCATTTAATTAGCCTTAGTATTTTAATTAATTATGTTTAGGATTTTTAGCATTTTTTAATATTTGATTTAAATTCATGTGGTCATTTTCCCCATTTAATAGGTTTATAGGACAAATTTCATGTTGTGATGCCATAGGATAATTGGATATGAATCCATGAAAGGTTTTTGTTGCTTACGGTAGGATACCCCAATAAGGGATATCTTAATGGGAATATTAACTTTGATGATTGATGCACAATCAAATTTGGGATGTTTAGTGATTCTTAGGTTTAATTTACAAAGGTTGGTAAGAATAAGTCTAAAGTACTTTTGAAACCATTGGTGGTAAATTTTAGGTATCTAAAGTTTGTTCCTATTTTGAAAGGCATTGTAATCTGTAAGCACAATAACATCTCAAAGATTGAAAAATTATTGTATGCTTACAACTTCAAAAACAATGGATGAAATATAGTTGCATTATTGAGGGATTGGTTGACAAAGGGGTTGAGAAATAGTTCCTCTAAAGAAGTAAATGAATGGACCAAATAGATGAAAGGATAGGGGGTAAGGGACCAATTTTCCCAAATGTAGTTATAATCAGTTGTATATGGAGCTATCCTAGTTAGGATAGATAAACAAGAATATTTTAGCAGAGGTAGTTATAATCATTGGCATCGGTGGTATACAAAAGGTGATGATTTGCCTAAAGGTAGTTATAGTCATTGAAAAAGGCTTTGGGTAACAAGAAAATGATTTTCTTAAAGGTAGTTCCAATTAATTAAAGGAAAAAATGATCTACCCATAGGTAATTATAATCATTGGTTGGACCAAAATGTGCCCTATTTGGGTGGATAGAGATAATGGTTTTCCAAAAGGTGGTTATAAGTATTATCACCACCAAAACATGCCCTAGTTGGGCAGAAGAAAGAAAATGATTAAAAGTGGTTATAATAATCAACCTTCAAATGGATGGAAACACATTTATTTTCCAAAATTTAGTTAGAATCATGGTAAGGTAAGTGGGATAGTACACAATGATTTGCCTAGAGATAGTTATAAGTGTTGTACCCCAATAATGGGAAACATGATGGTGTAAAATGATGGCAAAGTGATACAAAGGAGAAAGATGAATTAGGCAACCTATTAATAGGAAAATGCTCATCCAAATATAGTAAGGAGAAAACTTATTTCATTTTTTAATTACTTTATTTGGGATATGATTTGGATTAGATCAATAATTTTTATGGTGCTAAGGAGATATTATTGCTTCATTATGATGTAGACTCCTCAAGATGGTTTTTTTATATCACATGATGGTAGACATAATGATAAAACACCATGATAACTTGGCCAAAATATACATAAATACTAACACATGATCCAATACTCAATTCAAAACAATTCACCAATGATAAAAATCATGAAGACAATGTTAACATATGAATATGGATGGGTTGAAGAATAATGCACAAGGAATCACCCAATGAATGCACATAGACTGAATCAAGTCACAAAAAAAAGCAAATAAATAGGTAAACAAATAAATAAATAAACAAAACATTAAAAAATGAATAGAAACAAAATAAAACAAAGAAAAACACTCAAACAAATAATGGTTAATAATAATTTTAGGACAAACAATGTGACACAAATAAGATGATGAACATTACCCCTATAAAATAGGAGACAACTTAATAAACAAATAAATGGGAGAATAGAAGAAAAGTAATGAGGTGACCAAGTTGTCTTTAGATGCATTAGGAGAGTGGATGTTACCTACATAGTTTCATGGATGTGATATCCAACTAAAAATTCTATCCAAATGTAGTTCTCCAAGGAAATGGGATAAAAGAAAATGATGAAAAAGAAAACATGATGAGTTTTATAGAATAATGTGTGAATGATCTTGAAAAAATGGCAAGTGGGTGGGACAAGAGGAACAATAAGGATGTGGAAAATAAATTACAAGTGGTTTCTTGTGACTTGGTGAGGGATCTCAGAATCCTTAAGGCAAAGAAGTGATCAATGTTTTTGTATTTTCTAAATTGATTTTACAATTTTTTTCAGAGTTTTCTAGGTATCTCAACTCAATTTGAGAATGATGAGATAATAAATGGTTAAAAATCACAAAATAGTGTGAGCATTCAACCTTAAATTAGTCATAAAATGGTGAGAGATTTAAATGTATATTTCTCATAAAATAGTGAGAGTGTGGCAAAGGGCTGACTAAGATAACCTTAACATAAATTGAGTGTTACCTACATAGTCCCAAGATGGGACCTCAAGTCATTATATTTTTCCTTACAATAGAATAATATAACTAGTATAGTATCCAATTTAAATAAAATAGGCAAAGTTGGCAAATGTCACAGTCTGGAATATGAATAACAAGGTGGTACTTTAAGCATGATAAATAAGTGTTGCCCTTAGTTTTCCCATAGGAAATTCTTACTAGGAAAAAAAAGTATAAGTCAATGGTACTAATTTGCCCATAGGTAGTTATAATTAATAACAATATTGTGGACACTGATTTACCCAAAGGTGGTTATAATCAAGCCCACTTGGTATAAAATGAAATAAGACATGAAGGATGCAACTACCAAACCATTGTCATACTACTCTAAAATTTAGCATTTATCTAGAATACTTGAAATGATTGTTTAAACTTGATCTAAATCTTCATGATGAAAGTAGTCATGGAGTTAATGGAATGGAACCAAGGTTGAATAGGCTGGGGTAGGTAAAGTGAAAACAACTTAGTTGATAGAAAAGGTATGGTAGAACAAAATAGTGGAATGGCAAAGTGATAGAATGGTATGATATAAAGAAGAATGTCAATATTATAGTATAATTTGAAATGGTACTCATAGACAATACACTAGGTCACTCAAGAAAAGTAACATTTGAGGTGTATAATGTTCATCAACTCATCAAGTTCATCCCCATCTACTGTAGTGAGCCTATATTCTCTAGTGCCATAGTTTATAACAATGATGAAATGACTGACCTAGTTGGTTTTTAACTTGCATTTATGTTTATTCTCAATCATGGTATTATTATGGTATTATTTTATAAAAATATCACCAAGCTCAAATTATCTATGTTTTATGCACTGATTATAGTGGACATGGAGTTTATTCTAGTATGCTTGTAGGTTATTTACTATGGCTAAGGATTTCACGTCAATTAACTCCATTTCTTGTAGGTGAGCTACTCGATAGTGTTCATCATCAAAAACATGATTTAAAGAGATTCACAAAGATGGTAACTCGAATTCAATGGGAAGAGTGGCCTTAGTGTCATAAATAAGTGAATATATAGTATCTCCTATTAGGGTATGATGATTGGTATGGTATGCCTAAAGGGCACAAAATATTTAGAGGTGCCAATCATGGCCAACATCATTGAAAATATTTTTGAGTATGTTTATAATGGTTTTGTTAGATGCTTCTACCTGGCCATTACCTTGTGGGTAATAGGTAATGGAAAAATGTTGTTTAATTTTGTACTTGGCACATAGTGATTCAACATCCTTATTTTTTAATGATCTATCATTATCAAATATAATGTTAAAAGGGATACCATAATGTAAAATGATATGGTTAAATATGAATTTGGAAATTTGGTTTCCAGTCATGTAAGTGAGGGGTGTAGCTTCAACCTACTTAATGAATTATTTTATGGTGGTAAGGATATGCTTAAGAATGTCAGATGATGTGGGGTTTATCTTCCTAATGAGATTGAGGCCCCATGTAGAAAATGGCCATGGTGTTAGCATTACTTTTAGATTCTTGGATGGGGCATGAATTAAATTGGCATGCCATTGACATTTATTGTATATTTTTACATATGTATCTACATCTGCATCCATCATTGGCCAATAGTACCTAACTATCAGTTGATTCATAATAAGATATACTTCTCTTGATCGAAACAAACAAATAAAGTTACCATATAATTATATATATCTTACTTCATTTAAATGTCAATTTGAAGACATAAACTTGATAGGATGATGTCATTGTATGTGCACACTCAATCTTCTAATTTGACCTTCTATTGATTGTAATCTAAGATGATAAAACCATGTAGTAAATATAATTCTAGAATTGAACATGAACATAATACTATGAATTAAATGTTTACACTATTGGAAGCTTCCTTAAACAATTCTATGCAATATTGTAAATCACACAATTCAGAAATAAAACACACAACACATAAAGAAAACAAATAGCATGTTTATCTATTTAATGGGTTGGATTTTTGTTGCATGATTTATAAAGGGGGTCCTTCCTCCTTCCGAATCCAACTTTAATCCTTCCTCTTAAAATAATGAAATGGACTCAATATTGATTATTTATATTAATCAAAATACAATAATGAATTACTATAAGGAAATTACAATAAACAACTACTTTACAAAATGTACTTCTAATATTTCTCTAGTTGATATCTACTACCTTATCAACCCCGATATATATATATATATATATATATATATATATATATATATTAGGTGAGATTATTTTATACAAAACAATATATATTTTAATCTAAGAAACATACAACTTAAGATAACATAAATTGGTTCCTTCTACTAAGGTCACCATTCATGTGATTCTTGTAATATTACGTTAGGAAAAAAAATTGTTTTAGTATTGAACTACATCATTATTGTGCTCCCTAGAGGTTATAGTCATTTTTGTGAGTAGGTTGAACTAGAAATCAAATTTTGTCCGTTCGTGGCTTTGGTCATATAGTGGTTATAGGATGTTTTTGTGTGATAAGATCCCTTTACTGCAAGATATTATATGCTATATACCTACTAATTCAAAATATATTTAAAACACATTATATAAAAATCATCAAATAGTAGAAGATAACCATTATATATTTGATTTCAAAACATAGTTTTAACTATTCAAAGAGTATGGGACCATAATGCTATTTATATGATTATGTATATTTGAGGATCAAAAATTTATGGGAAATTAACTCAAAATCATGGTAAAAAATAAGGATGAGTGTGACATATGAGGATAAAAACATGACATTTCTAGGGCTCATCACACCCCCCAACTTAAGACCTTGCTTTTCCATGAGCATCAAACTTGCTGGTTTCAATTTTATAAATAGTTCTTGAATCCATAGGGTCTATGACACTTGTAAGGTAGGTATAAAATCCATATTTTTTTCAAATATTTACCAATTTATAACCTCCCTAGTTTCATCTAATGGAGTTTTATCCTGCCAATCTAGAATAACATACCAAAATAGAGGGGGCTTTAATTTGATGCTTAACAATTGAGATCCCATTTCACCTACAAGCAAAATGTATCTTGTGATTCTATTAAATGATGAATTTAAGTTAAAAGGGGAATATGGCTATATATTTCTTATCTTGGGAGTGAGATCATTCCATCTTTTAATGCATGATACTTTTATTATGGATCCAACATAATTTCTCAATCCCAAGTAGAAATCTTAGGATTCATCATAATTTTTGACAAACCAAGTTCTAACTTACTTTTATAGCATGATGTTATCCCATTTTTTCAACACAATATTAGATGCAATTGACTCTCTTTTGATAAGAAATTGACTTTCCCTTTCCTTTTTCCTATATTCAACCATCTCTCTTCCTCTTCTTTTCTCATTTAAAAGATATGATGAAAATGCCTTTATAAGGAGATCTTCAACATATAGTTTAGGATTCCATTCCCTATCATAAGGCATGACATAGTTATGAAGATAGAACTCACATAATTGTGCTTGTTCTTCTTGTGAACTCTCTCTATATATTTTAAAGAAGGAGAGGGGATTGATTACTTCATAAGGCATGTCACATTAAACTCTGATGAATTTAAACTTATGCCATTATTCTTCAAGATAAATTGAATATACCCTTATAGGAGTCCTATAACCAATGATATCTTGAGTAAGACAAGCCATATATTTAATTTTATATCATAGTTTGGATATTATTTCTTCTTTCAACCTGACTTCTTCTTTAAATTTCTTATTCTCTTTTGTTAATGCCTTTAGACTTTCATACTAACTATCTATCCATTTTATCAATGTAGAAGACACTGTAGATGAGGAATTATACCTGACATCTTAGGTAGTTATAGGTTTTTCTTGTTGATTTTCTACTATAGATGGTTATGAAACAATGACTACAGTATGGTTTTTGATAGAGGGTTACAACTGAGAAGCTACTATAACAAGTGCATCTAGTCCTCCTCTTGACTGATCCTGTACCTTCTTCCTTAGTCTCTTTATTTCTTGTAGGGCTTCTTATATAGTAGGAAATCCCACTTGAATGGTGGGTTTCTTCATTTTTTCTACTTCCTCTTGCATTGGTTCTTCTTGAAATTCTTTAGTATTGTGTTCTACTTTCTCTACCTCCTTATTGTCTTCTTAAGAATGTTCTTCCTTGTTAGTCTCAAAACTAAATGCCTATAGTGATTCATTACTACCAGCAGTTTGTTTTTCTCTAGATTCCTCATTAGTTTCTATAATAGAAGAAGGTTTATTTCTTGGTTTACCTTTATTCTTCCTTCTTAATCTATGGGGCCTATGAGGAGTAGATGTAACCTTGGCATTTTTAGGGGAAGGTAGGAGTTCTTCTTCAGATTCCTCAAAGCTAGGGTAGAGAATGATTTTCTTCTTTCTTCTTCTTTCTTCTTTGCTTGTGAAAGCCCCTCTTCAAGATTTGTTCTTATTATAGCTTCTTGTGTGATTATAGGAATATCTTCTTCTGTAGGTTCTTATATGGCTATAATACAATATTCTTTTGTAGGTTCTTGTGGAGATATAGGAAGGTCTTCTTCTATAGGTTCTTATCGATCTATAGGAAGGTCTTCTTCTATCATTTGTTCTTCTACCACCATTTCCTCTTCTAATTCATTTTCATCACTATTAATTTTTGCATTTCTGGGTATTTGATGAAAATCTTCCCAACTTATATTGGGTCTAGTCCTTTGCAAATAGTCTTGAATAATCAACTAGATTAAACAATGATGAGAAAGAGCTTTAGGATTACCTCTTTGAAATGCCTCTACCATTTTTGTGATTATGTTATGTAAGAAGTTGGGGACATTTATCTCAATACCATTCCATAAATGATTCATGAATTTGAAGTGACCACCATGCAGTATGGAATATCTCCCTTCATAGGTAAAATATCTAAAGATGAACTCAATAGTTTTGGTCCATCTTCTTAATAAAGATAACCATACAATGCCCTATTTTGAAGTCTCCAAGCTTTTATTTCCTCTAATGAATTTTTTTCTCTCTCCCTTGGCATCAATTTTTTTTCCATACTTCCCCTATTCTTAGAAATTCATTTACTTTACTGATGATGATTTTTTCTAGCTTTATTTCCATTCCTCTTACTATTTCCAGGTTCTTATATAATGAGCCAATGATTTTTTTTGCAATGCCTTAATCTGGAGCATGTATCCTTTCAAAATATTATGCCCATCCCATATTTTAAAATAGGACTAGGATGTGCAATATATTGGTCAGAGGAGAGATATGAAGTATATCATGTTTAAGCAACTCCTCTCTGATATTGTAGGCTATAATTTTAGTTACAGGGTCTATACTCTTATAGTAAGGGTTTTGTAGCTTTGGGAGGAATGTTTGTGATTTTTTCTATGAGAGTGGGATAATATATTTTAATTATGATAAATCCCACCCCCAAACTTAAAATATCACTTGTCCTCAAAGGATGAAGCTAACATGCATAAATGGTTCATGGTAATAATAAGGGGTGGAGACATTAGTGCTTCAATGGTCACATCAATCAGTAGAGGAGAAGATATATTGAGATGGTGTGATAAAGAGAAGATATGGTGATGTTTGAATAGAATTAAGACCCATCATATTAGTAATAGTCAAAACTTATGACATGAAATACATATAAAATAATTACCTTAGTTCTTATAGGAATACCTTTCATTAATGCATAAATGATGAGTCAAGGTGGTAGAGTGAGGTGTATTAGCATGTGTTGTCATTTGATTGGGAGAAAAAAATGTTTTGTGAGAATATAATGTATGATGGAGTGATAAAAATTCATTTAAAAATGAGAAATGTTTCCTGTAGCAACAAAAAGTGTTCTACAATAATAATAAATATCCTGTAGCAGCAAGAGTTCCATCTTGTACTAAAGAGGAAAGTGTATTTCTGATCCAAGAGAATGAATCTAAAAACAAAAATAGAAAAAATAAAAAGTTTTATTATTGTATTGGTCTTTTTTTTAAATGAATGTTGATCAACCAATGGTCTAGTTTTTTGATACAACATTCATCAGCAATGCCTGAACGTTTTCATTGCTAAATTTTCTAATTTTTTATTTTATTTTTTCATCCCAACTCAGCTAGAATTATAGAAATATATGAGGTAGGATTTTATTCATCCTAAACCAATCCATTTTTAATGGCTTATTCTTGGTTTCAATAAGTATTAATACTCTTGAAAAATATTAGAGAAGGGTTGATAGAAATACCCTTTGACTGTATGAAAACGCTGATTTGCTTCATGAAGAATAGATGGATGTTGTTATTTAGTAAGTTGGAAAGTGAGAGTTTCCTTTGAAAATGGTTTTTTGTAAAACTTGAGCCCATGATCATTAACAAGTAGTAAAAATTGAACATAGTCAATGCTCATGATATTTATAGTTCTATTGTCAAAAACTTCTTTGATCTCATAAGGCCCAAGCCATATAAACTATATCTTTCTTTTATGATCCTTGTATTTAGATTAAAAAAGGAGCACCTAGTCACTAAGTTGAAAATTATTAGTCTTGATGTTCCTATCATGCTAACTCACATGTTGTCTTTGCATTATTTCAATATGATGATGTGTTTGCTTTCTTAGTTCATCAAGTGCATTCAGTTGCATGATCCTATCTTGTTAAGCTTAGAAAAGATTGAAGCCCAGATCAAGTGTTGTCCTTAATGTTTTACGTAGGCTTCTTACCATAGGCTAGTTCATAATAGGCTTCTTACCATAAACTAGTTCATATGGAGTGAAACCAATTGTGGCTTTCTAGGTGATTATTTAAGCTTATAATACTTCCAAAAGATGAGTTGACTAGTCTTTTCTATGTAGGCTAACAATCTTAGTGAGGATATTATACAATTCTTGATTTGTAACTTCCACCTAACCATTTGATTGAGGATGGTAAGGGGTAGTATTTTTGTGTCTAATTTAATATTATTTTACCAAGGTGGTTGTGAGGTCTGATGTGAATTGTGGGCCTTGGTCTATGACTATTTCTCTTCGTACTCCATAGAGGGTGATGTTTATTCATATAAGAGCTCATCTACTTTATCATCTCCAACATAGGTTAAGGCCTTGACCGTAGCCCATTTTATGACATAATTATTTTACACTAGTATATATTCCTTATTGTTGGATTTAAGATCAATGAGACCCACAAAATCTAGTCCCCATTTGTCAAAATATTCTAGAACTAGTTGTGTCTATAATGGCATTCCATCAAAGTGAGTGGGTTTCCCTATATGCTAGCATTGATCACATATATAGGTGTACATCATGGCATCCTTATACAGAGAAGGCCAATAGTATTTGATAATAAGTAATTTCATAATAATCTAGTTAGTAGCAAAAAGACCCCCATAGGTTTCATCATGGTAGGCTCTGAGAATGTCATAGGCTTCATCTTCTCAGATACATCTTCTCATAATTGAATCTAGTCTAGTGATAAATAGATATCCTACAATCCATAAATAATGTCTACTTTTTTGGATTAGATGTTATTTTCCCTTAGTTGATAAATATTATGGTAGTGATCTTATGTCAATATAGTTAGAAATATCTATAAACCAAGGAGATTGAATAGTTATTGCAAATAAATGCTCATGAAGAAAGGAATAATTAACAATAGGATTATGATCAACATTTAAAAATTGGGATAGAAAATATACTATTACATTATTCTTACCTAGTCTGTGCACAATGGTAATATCAAATTCCTATAGCAAAAGTAACCATCAAATTATATTAACTATTACAATAGGTTTATTCATTAAATACCTAATTATTGCATGATCTGTGTGGATGAATACTTGGTAAACTATAATTTAGTGTCAAAAAATTCCTTCTTTAGTATAGTTTAGTCGAGTTCATCCCCTTGAATATTCTTGTTGATAAAATAGATTATATAACTCAAAGATTCATCTTTTTGGCCAAGAATAACTTCTAAAGTGATGTTAGATGCATCTATGTGGATATAAAAAGACTTCTTCCAATCAGGCCCTCTCAGAACAAGAGTTGTTATGATATGTTCTTTGAGTTACTAAAAGGTAGTTTGACAATCATCAATCCATATAAATTCAACATCCTTAGTAAACAATCCAAACAATGGGGTGGCAGTTTTACTAAAGTCTTTGATGAATCATATATAATAACTAGCATGTCATAAAAAGATTCTAACATATTTTTGATTCTTTGGTGTGGGTAAATCCTTAATGATATTTATCTTTATTGGATCAACTTGAATTATAGTAAGGGATATGTGATGCCCTAACATAATCCCTTTAGACATTAACATATAACACTTTTTATTACACAAAGATAATTAATGGTCTTGGTAGTGTTGAATAACTTTCTATAGGTTAGTAAGCATTTCTTCAAATGTCTAACTATAGATAGTGAAATAATCCATGTAGATTTCAACACAATCATGTGAGAGATCAGAAAATATGCTAAAAACAACCCTTTAAAAAGTAGTTGGGGCATTACAAAGACCAAATGGAAAGATGACACATGCATAGGTTACCCATGGGCAAGTAAAAATGGTTTTATCTTGGTCTTGTAGAGCAATTTATATCTTATTATAACCACTATAGCCATCTAGGAAGGAAAATTATCTTTTACCTACTAATGTCTCCAACACTTGATCAATAAATGGAAGGGGAAAGTGATCCTTCCTGGTAGCAACATTCAACTCTCGATACTCAACATAAATACACTATATTCCCCCTTTATTTAAGACAATAGCCAAGGGAGATACCCACTGGCTATCCAAAATAATATAAGTAAATCCTACATCTAAGAGTTTTTGTAACTCAATTTTGACAATGTTTTTAACTACAAGATTCATTCATTATTGGGGTTGGCAAATAGATTTGCTTTCTTGTTTAATGTAAATGTGATACGTGTATAAATTTGGGGGGTATTCCTCTCATGTCATGGTAATCCTAGGTAAATGTTTTTATGTGCTTTCTCATCATTGTAAGTAACAGACTTTATTATTGGGGTGTTAAGGAGGTGATGATGTTGAGAGGTTTATTTGGTAGAATGTCTACTTCTTTTGTTAAAGAAAGCATGGTTTCCATGTTGGTGATTAAAGGAGAATAATTGCATTGATGGGGAAGCAATTGTTGGAATATCCAAATGTCTCTTGTATTTTCATCAAGATCACTCTTAGTAAAAGTATTATGAAGAGGGTATGGTGTACATTCCAACATGTTTGTAACTACAAGATCCTATCAATATGTGTTTTGAAAGATACCAACAAGGATATTGTTTTCTTATTATGCCTATAAAGCTAGACTCTAATCAATTATGCAGAGAGTTTTTAAGGAGATAGATTCCTCAAAGTTATCAATCTAAGGTGTTAGGCCATCATTCTAAGAATTCTAGGCTGGTGAATAAATAACTAGTTTATTGGCATCATTTTCATTGGAAATTAACATTTTTTCTAACCTACAACCAATAAAAGCATTAGTGGTGTCCAACCATGGGTGGCCAAGGATTAGAGGATAACCTCTAAAGTTTATTTTTTACTAAAGGACAATAAAGTCTACTGGATATTACTAAGAGTCCATAGTGATAACCAAGTCTTCAATAATCCCTTTATGTTGACAATCTGTAGGATGATGGGTGTTAGATGAAGAGTTGTAAGTTTTAGGTTCTGCATGGTTTCCATGGTCATCACATTGATGGTTTCACCCAAGTTAATTAAAGTATTAGATATGGGTTGGCTATGGATGCTAACATTAACTACATGACTTCTAGGATCAAAATATTTGGGGGGAACTATATTTCCCAACATAATTCCTACTAGTTGGCTAATAACTTGGACTATTTTAGAATCCTTCTCCTCTCTTCTTGGTTTTTTCAAACATAGCTCTCTAAAAACCTTATTATAGATAAGAACATCCTTTATTACTTGAAAGAGTGGCATTTTTATGTACACATTCTTGAGTTATCCTAAGATATCTAATTTGTGCTCTAGTTTAAGATGTGATATGTTTAATATCTCCAAAAAAAGAGGATTATTACATTCTTTTTGTTTTTATAGTGGACTTGGATCATGATTGGCCATGGGTAGCTATGGATTAGTATGTAGTAGAACCTACTATTCAAAGTGTTTTATGATTATGGGTGAGTTGGGTTGTGAGAGAATGCATCTTGAGTAAAGTTGGACTTGATTGATATCCAAGGTGTATGTTAGATATTGCATTATTTTGGTGGTTTGTGTTGGTTGAACCAACTTATTAGCAAGATTGGAGATGGGTTGGGTAGGGAATTGAGTGGTTTTGATAGGTTATTAAGTGTTTAGAATTAAGGCCTATTGTTGTTTTGGTTGTTATATTTGTTGGGGAAAGCCTTGATTACCTCTCCATTGTTGTTGCCATGGATTAGAAGGAAAGATCCATTGCTAGTTTTTGAATTGCCCAAGTTGACGTTTTTTTCCATTATTTTGTATCCATAACTAATTCTAGGGTAGCTACCAACTTGTTTAGGGATAATTTTGGTTGGGGAACCATATTAAGGATTATTTGATAATTAATAATTTGTAAACATAGAGTTTGATGGCATACCTGATCTTTATACCTATGTTTTTCATTGATCCATGAAAAACACCTAATTATCATCTTCTCCTATGGCATGTAGCTCCATTATTTTAGGATTCTCCTCAGTTTTGATGGCTACTAGAGATATCATAGAATGACATGTGTAATCCACCTTATTTTTTTTCATTCAAGGCAATATGTAGATAAGTTTGTTTAGTTTATTATTGCTTCCTCCATGTATGTAATGTATCAAGATAGGTAGCTAGGTGTATAATAATGTCTTTTTTCATGTCCTAGAGTGGGTAGATCACTTCACATTTAGATATTCCTACTATAGATGTTGTAGGAAGGGTTCTACCCTTACTTTTATTTATGGTTGATCTAGAGTAGTTTGTGCATAGAACTATTAGTTCATTAAAGGGTAGTGTAGAAACATCACCACCAGACATTAAATCTAGTACCTCCAAATAAACATCTCTAATTCCTTTTAGGAATATTATCTTAAATAATTATTTTCCCATTTTATTCCATTTGGTATTTTTTAACCTGAAATTTTTTTTTCATATATTCTTCTAATGACTCATCATCAGCGTGTGTCATTCATAATATGTCATATCTCTTATATTTTTTAACACTATAATAGTCTTGGTATTTTTTTAAAAACCTCTCCATTTTTTTCCCAAGTAGAAATGGTATCCTTTTCAAGTCTCATGACCCATCTAAGTGTTGCATCTTTGAGTGTTATTGGAAACAATTTGAGTTTTTAAGTGTCTTGATTATAATCATAGCTACAACATAAGATGTCAAACTCAAAAATAAATGTGTCTAGATCCTCAAATGATTTTACCCTAAAGGTAGGGAGGGAAGAGTGAAGAATATTCTTCATGGGTACATTTTCATCAAGAGTAAGGATAGGAAATCTGAAGGTAGTGAAATCATTGGTAGTGTTTTCTTCCTAAGGATCCTCCATGAATATTCTTTATGTTGGTAGACCAAAATTTGTTACCACCCACCGTTCAAAATTCCTATCAATTCTTATATTTATTAGGGTGTAGAAGATGGAGACTTTATCTTTTTCTTAGGAATATATGAATTTATATATAATGGGTATGGTGTAGAGGTTAAGAATATTTAGCTTGTATCTCATCAAAGATTCCTTCTAAATTGTAAGATTCTATTGCATTGGTATTTCTTCTAGGAGCAAGAATAACCTTGAATGCCTCCTTAGTAAAAAAAATTAGATGATGGAGGGAAGTGAACTTTGGATTCCTAAGTTTGAGGTGATAAGGTGGGAATTATCAAGGGTGGTACATGTGGGTATCTTCTATGGATATGAACCTCCTCAAATTCTCCATCTTGTGCTACCAATCCATCCAAAAATTCTTCCTTTTCTACCTCTTATATTGACAACTGTCAATGATCTTAAGGAATTTATTTGTGCTCTTCAACTGCTATACGATGAAACTATGATCTTGAATTAATGGTTGATAATTTAAGTAAAATTCTTCCTATATAGTCCACTTCCCTTTGCATGTACATCAACCACTTTTCTTTCTATTTTTTTTTTCATTTGTTTCCCACCCTACCTGTACAGGGTTAGTAATATGGGAACTTTTGAAAATTACCACTATCTTAATTGCAAAAATGGAAATTTAAACAATAAAATCAATAAATATTTAATATAAAGAACAATAAACTTTGAAAAAATAAACATCTCGAAATAACCACCATCAAGATTGAAGATTATAAGTGTGTGATACCCTTCAAGATAACATTGCCAAAAATGATTAGTAATTGATTCACAATCAGATATACTTATCTTGATAAAAATTAACAAGGAGAGTTACCATATACCTATATCTTCTACTTCATTTAAATTTAAACTCAAGGATATAAACTTGAAAGGATGATGTCAATGTATGTGCACACTCAATATTCTAATTTGACTTTTTACTGATTATAATCTAAGATTCCATGTAGTAAATGGTATGCTAGAATTGAACATGAACATAATAATATGAATTAAATGTTTACACTATTAAAGATTCTTTAAATAATTCTATGAAATATTGTAAATCACACAATTCATAAATAAAACACACAACACATAAAGAAACTAAATAATATGCTTAACTATTTAACAAGCTAGATTGTTGCTATGAGAATTCTAAAGGGGGACATTCCTCCTAACTCCAGCTTAAATCCTTCCTCTTAAAATAATGAAATGGACTCGAAAATTGTTATTCATATTAATCAAAATGCAATAATGAATTGCTTCAAGGAAATTAAAATAAACAATTACTTTACAAAATGTACTTCTAATATTTCTCTAGTTGAGATCTACTACCTTCTCAACTCTAATATTACCATTATATATACAGTAGGGGAGATTATTTTATACAAAAAATATATATATTCCAATCTAAGAAACATTCAACTTAAGATAATATAAATTGAATCCTTCTACTAAGGTCACCATTCATGTGATTTCTATATTATTGCCTTAGTAGAACTACGTTGTTTCACTCTTCAACCACATATTTATTGTGATCCCTATAGGTTATAATCATTTCTATGAGTAGGTTGAACTGGGAATCAAATTTTGTTTGTCCATGACTTTGGTCATGTAGTGTTTATTGGATGTGTCTGCATGATGAGATTCTTTTACTGTAGGATGTTCTGTGTTATACACCTATTAATTTAAAACACATTATAGAAAAAGAATCCTATAGTAGAATATAACTATTATATACTTGATTTCAATACATAGTTGTAGCTATTCAAAGAGTATGGGAGCATATTACTATTTATAGGATTATGGCTATTTGAGGATGGATATTTTATAGGAAAGTAACTCAAAATCTTGGTAAATAGGAAGGATGAGTGTGACAGATGAGGACAAAAACATGACATTTTTGTGGTTCATCAATACCCATTATGTAAGATATTTTTTACAAGATGGCCTCATTGGTATGGGCTCCACATACTCCTTTATGAACTTCTTGTAACATTAATGTAGATTCATCTAAAGTTAAGTAATGAAGTAGAGTTCCATCATAATTGTGGTGGTGTAGGGTTGGTCTAAGTAATGTATAACATGTGAAATTATGTATAAAGTCTTTGGATTATTTATAAGATAGGTCTGGTAGCATAATTTCATCATGGAGGTAGGTGTATAGGTCTAAATACCATGTAGGTCTAAGACTAACAATATCATAGATCATTATGATAGTTGAAGGTTTGTGAGCTAGAGCTAGAAATTTTGTAATGAGAAAGTGGTATTCTTTAGCCATATCTATTTGTCAAATCAAATATCCAATGGTATTCATGGCATCTGATGTCTTATTACTAGCCCTTGGTATATGTTAAAACTATACATCTATAATATTATGCTTGAGAATGTCAACCATGGCCTTATATAGTACCAACTTGTCATATTTAGTTTAAAAATGATCTATAACATGATTGATGATTAATTTATAATCACCATAAACCTTTATATGATGTATATTCCATTATACTACATGTTGAAGACTTATAATGAGTGCTTCATATTTAGTCATATTATTGGTACAATGAAATCTGATCCTGAATGACTTAGGGATTAGATCCCTCTATGGAGTAATGAATAAAAGGACTACACCTGATCCATGTGCTATGAATGATCCATCAAAATACAAATTCTAGTGTTACCCCTTAAGAGGTGTTTTAATGATGGTCAAAATGGATTCATCTAGGAATTGGAATCTTAGCATCTTTGTGTCTACAAGGTGTGCTTCAGTAAGATGATTTGCAAGAACCTGTCCCTTGATGGATTTTTTATTGACATACTATATATCAAACTCACTAAGAAGCATGATCCATTTGGCCATCTGGCCTTGAAAAGATGATTTAGATAGTGAATACTTGAGTGGATTTACTTTGGAAATAACCATGGTCTTATTGCTTAACATGTAATGTCATTGCTTCTGAGATTTGAAGACCATAACTAAACAAGATTTATCAATGGGAATATAATTATGCTCATACACAACTAGTATACAACTTAGATAGTATATGGCATGCTCTTTTCCATTATCATCATGTTGAGATAGAAGAGTCCCTAGGGATTTGTTTATGGCCAATAGATATAGAAAGAATGGTTTTCCTACCATATGAGGTAATGAAATAGGCAAATTTGCTATATAGTCATTCAATTTATGAAAATCTCTCTAGCATTTATTATCCCAATGAAATTCTACCCCTTTTTTTAGAAAGTGTGTGAATGGGTGGAGTTTTTTAGCCAATTAAGATATAAAACATCTAATAGTTTATATCTTTCCCTATAAACTATAGAGCTAATTCAAATTAGTTAATGATGTCACGTCTATTATGTCTCATACTTTGGTTGTATCAACTTCAATGCCCCTACAAGACACAATGAGTCCAAGAAATTTTCTAGAAGTAACTCTAGCAACACACTTCTTATGGTTGAGCCTCAATTTATATTCATGTAATCTCTCAAATTTCTTCCCTGGTGATTTTGGATGATTATACCTAGTCTTTGATTTACCTATTGTGTCATCAACATAGTCTTTAACAATGTCATACATCCTATCATGACATATGACTATCATGTCTCTTTGATAGGTGGATCTCATGTTTTTAAGACCAAATGGCATAGCCTAATAATATAATGCTCTCCATGGAGTGGTGAACATTATTTTTATTGGTATTTTGGTGTAATTTAGATCTAATTATAGCATAAGAATCTATTCATCAGTCAATGCATTTCATAACTCACTATGGCATTAACTATCATGTCAATGTTTGGTAGAGAAAATCCATAATTTGGGAAGCCCATATTAATGTCTCTAAAATTAGTGTAGAATTTGATTCCTTCTGGATTCTTGTTGACTAGCACAACATTGGAGATCTACTCTGAGTAGTTGATTAGTTGAATACATCTCATTTATAAGATATTTTCCAACTCTTTCTTGACTAATACAACAATGTGAGAATTCATATTTCACATTTTTTTAATAGGTTTAAAATTAATATGTACCACAAGGTGGTGAACAACCAAGGTGGGGTCTAAACCTAGCATGTCAGAGTAGGCCCATGCAAATATATCCACAAATTCCATCATCAGGGTGGTAAAGACTTTGCATTCCTCCTTAGTGAGGGATGCACCTAATTAGATCTATTTTGGGTCATCTAGAGTTTTGATGTAAACTTCTATTTTGTCATCCACTAGAAGGTTTAAACCATCTTTTATAATGGTCAAAAAAGATTTAAACTATTTTTCATGGTAGAGTACTCTATTAAGAGTATCTCTTCAAGTCCTCTTAGGCATGGTGAATTAGAATCCCCCAATGGTAAGGATGTCTATGTGATAAATACAATAAAAAATTCTTGGATGATTGGATAAAAATATTTTTTTAATTCAAGACTAAACTTGAACCCATAAGCAAGTTCATCATTGGTGGTCTCTTGGATGATTTGATCAAAATCATACAATTCTTCAAGTCTAAACTTAGACCCATAGATAAATTTGTTATTGGTGGTCTCCTATTCTATGTTTGAGTAAGGTTGAACACCCCCATCTAATGACACCTAAAATAAATTTTCTCCACTAGAAGAGTCTTTATCTTTATTGTTTCCTTGGTCCAAAATCACCTCATAGATGTTTTCACTTTGGGGCCTTAATGTTTTATTTAATTATTTACCCATTCTCTAAATAAGCTTTAGGATCTAATTTGATTGAGAAACCTTATTTGTGGTTGCCCAATGGAAAATTATCCCTAAGGTTGAGGAAATTAAAAAAAGCTTCATCATTTTGAAAATCATTAACTAACACTATTGATTCTTATTGACCCTAGTCTATAAATTGAGGATAATATAATGGAAGTGGTTTATGGTAGATGATTGGTCAAAGGGTATAAATGACATTAGTGTCAAACAAATTGGTATGGGATATGTCATTAAAAGGGATATTATTAGGCTCTACTTCATCTTAAGAATCATTTCCACTAGTTTTAGGCATTAGAACTTGAATAATATATGTGGGGTCACCCCCAAAAAATTTAAATCCAAGACGATAAGTTCCTTTGTATCGAGTCATAGAAATTGGCTCAAGTATTTCCTATTGATTTGGCCTAAGGCCTGATCCTTTATAGGCTTAGTTATCCATGATCTGAGTAGGAATGAGGTGTTTGGAATTTTTGTAACAATCTACCAATTTGTCATTATAGAACCATGATTCATCATCTACAAGAGGCTCATGTTCTTGGCTAGAGGTTAGTATGAAAGTGATAGGTGCTAGACTATGAAGTTTGGATTTTGCCTTTATTTTCCATTTAATGCAAGGTAGTTTGGATTTTGGTCTTCCAAATGACTTTGGTTTATGTGGAAGCTTGGCAATGTGGAATGTATCATGGGTCAAATATTCTCTTGGGACATTAGTCAATATGGTGTAATGATTAGACATTTAAAGAGGTGGTATGTGGGAAAGTGAATAAAGGATATTAGGGTCAATGTACTTGGCATCTAGTGAATCAACAAGTATTTATTTCCCTTTGTCTTTCTTAGCAACTAAATTTAGGCCAAAATGGTAGTTATACCTTTTGAACTATGCCTCTAAATGCTTATAATGTTGGTATGGATGAAAATCTCCTAAAATAGTAACCTCCATACCTAAATGGGAGAAATTGATATACTGGTGCAATGTCAATGGGATTGTATGAATCTCATGTATCCAAGGTCTACCTGAAAAGCATATTATATGACAAATTGAGATCTAACACATGGCATAGTGTATCATGGTTCAAAGGCCCAATTATAACTGGTAAGTTAATAATGCCTTGAGATTATCATTCTTCATTATCATAGGATTTGATGATGATTGTTTCTACTTGGAGATCTACTGTCATATACCCAAGAATCTTGATGAGCTTTAGAGATATAATATTTAGACCCAATCCATTAGCTATGAGCACACACTTCACTTGTTCCACATTATGAAAACTTTAATGTATAATGGATTGCTATGAAGTAGGCCAAGGGATGACATATCACTTTGGTTGAAGGTTAATTGTTGGCCTCAAGATAGATGTCCAACTAAAGATTGAAATTTATCTAGAGATATGTCATTAAGAACTTGGGATTGGACAAGAAATCTATTAAGATGATCTTATGGATTGTAGACATATGTAATAAATCAAAAATTGAGATTTGTGTAGACATATTTTGTAGTTGTTCTATAATATCAAACATATTTTCTTGGACAATGGTAAATAGCTTATTCCTAGCTAGAATAGTTAATTGGATTATGGGTGAAGTGGTAGATGGCTATGGGTTTGGTATGGTAATATTTGACCATTGAGTTGTGATTACACAATCGAGATTAGATATATGACCATTATTACTAATAAATGAAGGTGGAGGGGGACAACATAGGATATGTCTCAATTATTGGTGCACTTGTTCATGGTCATGGGATAGTGATGACTTATCAGTATGAGATCCAAAAGTAGTAATCCCTATGTACTAGTATGATTATATGTGGTCCCAAGTCAAATAAGGATCACTAGCTTGGGTTAGTTGATTAGGAATGATTAGTAATGGTCTTGTTTGATTGGTACTTTGTCTCAAATTAATGGAAATGGTGTTAACATAACCTCTTACAATATGGTTTATAACCTTGCTATAGTCATGTACAATTGCATGGTAGGTCTATTAGTTGTTGGCATCATTTTGGCCTTGGTTCTATCCATTGTTTTGATGTTGTTGTTTTTTATAAATTTTTTGTTTTATTAGTTCTATTTGGTTGTTGATACAATTGTTATTACTATATTGACCATTATTTTTTCTTTTGTTTGTTGTTATGTTATAGAAATAGGTTTTGATATATTTACAAATTATGATTAGATGTGGAAGCTCTATTTGCTAATGTTATGTCCCCATTTTCCAAAATATTCTCTATCACATATTTAATTTGCACATATGACACAAATTATTACCATTAACCTAATGATAATCATATAATTCATTTATCCTCTACTAGTTTGGATAGTCAAGGCCCTTAGGATTGTGCTTCAAAATAGGCTATTTAATCAAATTAGCTATGGTTAGCTGAAAAAACATGGATTCAATGGGTTGTCATAGGTCAATAAAAATGAAATGAGTTGTCATATTTATCTTTAAAGGAATATTTTTCAAAGTCATAGGTTATTTCATTTGTTGTGCTAGTTTAGGTTGTTATTCTTATTGCATTTACTACATTTGCTGATGAGGTTGTTGGTTAGGAATGATTTGCCTATATAGTGTAGGTTGAGTAGATGGTGTTTTCACCATTTGGACATGTGATTCAATTACTCCATTGCCTATAACACTGTTGTTGTGATTAAACTGCTTGGATTTGTCATAGTTATTGGGCTAGGTTGGTTACGATGTTTATGCTTAGACTTGGTTTTGATTTTGGCCATTATTTTGGTTTTAGTTTTGGATCTAATTTGATATGGTAAGTTTAATGATCCCTTTGTTAATAAGGTCTCTTGTAATCAATAAACCTTTTTCAATGAATTCCTTAAAGGTATATACACACTACAACTCTAGATTGTAAGATATCTCACTATGTAGATTTTTGGTAAACATAGTAGCTAATTAATTGTTTGGTAAAATATGGGTGAGTTAGCTTGTAAGTGATAGCCATCAATATAGATAACTTATAAAGCTTTCACTGGCCTCTTATTCTACTTGTGTCAAGTCTACCAATGAAATATCATGCTTGAGATTGTAGGAGTTCTTCACAAACTGGTCTGAAAGATCATCAAAATTAGAAATTGAATTCTTAGGGAAATTCAAGAACCATTCCAACACTTGTCTTGATAGACTATGTGAAAACATAAATAATAGGTATATGTCACTATAGGCCACTGGTTGGCATGCAATAAATAATTCTATCAAATGGGCCTTGGGGTCACATATCCCTTTGTATCTGTCAAATTTTGGTGATTCGTACCCTAGAGTAAATGGTATTTAAAATTCTTTAATGTTGAAAGGGTAAGAACACACATCATTCAACTTAAAATTCTTAGTCTAATTTTTGGCTTGAATGAAGTAAATTGCATCCTTCATTTTTTATAGTTACTATATGAGGAAACTAATAGGATCATTGTCCTAAGGTGGAGGTTGTGTGATCATAAGTAGATTACTCTAACTAGGGTATAATGAAGGAATTTTTTAGGGAATGTTGGACTGGCTAGGTAATGGACCAAGAATATGCAAGCATGGATTATGGTGTGATTATTGAAATTACATGTGCTACATTGTGATATTTTAATTGGGATTCGGTATATGGGCTTGGTTTTGGGGAAATTATGGTTAGGATGGAGGGATATGGTTGTACTATTCATGATGAGGTTGAAAAGGGAAATTTTTCTAACTAGTTGAGCCGTATTAATTGAGGGGAACTTTAGGACCAAGACCTTGTCATTTAACTTGTGGTATATTCAACATAAAAGATAATTATTGCCTAATTGGTACTTGTAGAACATTAGAACCTATTAGCTACATGAACCCCTATTGGGAAGTGGATGCATGTTAGAGATTCAACATTTTTCACCAACCAATACTAGTATCATACTAGTTATACATCATTTGGTTTTGTATTGGCATGTTGGTTAGTGATTGAAGAGGTATGTTCATCACTACCTAACAAGGTGGAACATTGGTTATCCCCTATTGAGGTGGCTAGATGTTTTGACTCTATTATGTGGGTATGTTGGACTATGCCTATTATTGTGTAATATTAATCATCACTTATTGTGGTAGAGTAAAATTTGTCACATTTTGTTTTGGCATGACACTAGCTATTAGATGACTACTTAATCCTTGTAGTTGGGTACTTGAAGAAGAAATTAGTTGAAGATTAGAGGTAGTTATTTGAGGTTGCAAGGTAGAATCTCTTGTCCCCTACACGAGTGAACCACTCATGGTTCTAACTAAATGCACATTTTATTTTTGAATAGTTATTTATGCATTAATACCACTTTGGTCTAAATTGGAAGTTATTAGCATATTGTCCACTATGTTTGGCTCACTATTTTGCATGAAAGCAAAAGACACTTCCTTTATAGTTAGGGTAATGAACATGTTTTCTACCAAGGTGATTTGTAAAACTATATCTAAACCCTAATTTTCTTGGCCATTCAATTTAATTAAGACTCTTGTTGAAAGAGCTAACTTAATAAAAGGATCATTTGACATGGTCATATTATTAAGGTTATGCATTAGGTTAAAATATGTCTTCTATGGTATCTACATTTGAATTAAGTGGTCTTACATGAGGATTTTTTGTGTGACAAGCATAAAAGGATCTTGGTATAACATTGGTAGTATAGAATGAGGGTTGATAAAAGAGGGCTATTCATTATTCTAATTGTAAGACCTGTTGTTAGGTCCTCTTAATAGACTTGGAAATTTTTCTTAGGGAAAGTCTACTGGAAACTTAGCCTTACCTCTGTGGATCTATTTAAGGTCTCATCCTTGTTCATTATAAAGTGATGATCAACTAGATAAGGTTCATAATTTGATGGAATTGTATCATAATAAGGTTACTATTGGACTTGTTCTACAACCATAAGTATATTAGATAAATATTATGCCATTTATTCTTGATCTTACTCTAATTATGGAGGCATGATAACTAAATAATGGGCCAAATGATATTTGCCTATTTGAGTGTTGTAAGGTGGATAATAATCTTTGTCACAAATGACATCATCCTCATAAGGGTCTTGAACAAATTCCTCTTCTGTGAAAACATTTACATATCTTTGATTATACATGACTCCACTACTATATAGTTAGACATGGTCAAATCAATGTTAAATGTTTCATAACAAGAGAGGTTAGAGTTATACAAACTTTGAAAATTAATGTCTGAAAAGATAAAAGGTTTAAAATTTATCTAACTTGGTCTAGGGGAGATGTATCTCCAAAAGAGTCTATTCAAAGACTTAATAAAAATAGTACAATGTTAAATATCTCACACAAACTAGGTTAATTAAAATGAACTAAGAAAAAGATGCCAACTCTAGGTCCAAAATGTTCCAAATAGGTCTAATCTAGGAAAGGTAAAAGTTGTTAGGTCTTTTGGTGAAAAATGGCATCAAAATCTAGGCTCAATTAAGGCATGTGATAGGACTCTTGGCCAAATGTGGCATCAAAATCTAGACTTGAAACAAAGGGATGATTTAATCTAACATACTTGGAACATTTTTCCATAAACTAGGCACTTGAATTTAGACGTAAACTCAATCAAATTGGCATGAGGCACTAAATGAAAGGCACTTGGAGATAGACCGATTCTCCTAAAATAAAGGCACAAACAATAGTTTTCAAAGTAGGTGATGAATGAACATAAGTTATGCAACCCAAAAGAGAAAGTTCTATGTATCATCCCCTATGAGATGAGGCCTAAACTAAAATCAATCAATGTTTGAATCAAAACTTGTCCAAGCTAATTAAAAAATCAAATTTAATAAAACCAAGGCTTTAGTTGACCAACAAGCTAGGCAAATTTGAATTACATAATAGTAATAAACAAATATCCAACAAGGCACATGGTTTGGTTTCAAAAATGTGAAACTTGGACATAATATAAGACAAGTATATGAAACTGTTTGAGTAACATAATAATGTTATTGCTCCCTAAAGGTATAAAATATGGTTTATTTTAGAAAATTTAAGGCACTAAATTGAAATTATTTGGGCAACATAATGTTACCCATTTCAATCAAGTGACACATATAATGTTTTTTGACACAAAGTTTTTAAGTTAAAAGCATAATGTCAAATGGATGACATAACACCTTCTCAAATAATGGATTAGTTTGGATATAAGAATCATTTTAGACATGGTATAAATAAATAAATTTTATACTCATAACACCAAAAAAAATAAAGAAAATAGACCAAATACAACTAAGTAAATCATCCTATGCCCTAAACTAACAAGGTATGGCAAGTGGGGTTGACTAAAACAATAGTTTTTTAATGTCTAAATTGATCCCAAGTGTGATTAATAAGAGAAACATCACTTCAATTAAGTTAATAAAAATTAAATTACCATGCAAGGGTCTAATCCTTTGCATAGATATTCTATCCATGGATTGTTTAGTGTAATCCTCTAGTTAACTAGACCTAAATTAGACCTTCATTATTAAAGGAGAGGTTATCCACTCAACCCCTTGGCTCTCATAGTATGCATACCTTGATTTGTATACCTTGTCATGGAATGGGGTTGAAACACTACTGAGATATCAAGCCCCAGGTTAATTCTTACCTAAAGAACGCATGAAGAGGAAATGAACTCCCATCCACAAGCCAAATTGCATTAAAATAAAACTAAGTGGAAATAATTTATGGTTGATTTTAAATCACCCAAACCATGTGGGTTTTAGGGAGATCCTAGACAACTTTATTTCCACACCTTGGACTAGGCCCAAATTGAAAATGAAAAGGTGCTTTTGGTCACCCAATATCCTGATAGGGGATGGGGGGATAAAATACACACATTCTTTATTTTTCACAAAAGAAACAGACAAGAAATAAACACTTTCAATAATTTTAAACCTAAATGAGTCTCAATTCATGGATCAATTGAAATGTTTGATTAAGTTATTTACTTGACCCCTTGGCTTAAGTGAGAAATATTTGAAATAAATTAAACAACATAACTTAAGAGAAACCACCTAGGTCCATTTTAAGCACTTAATTCAAATATTCAAGATTTAACCATTCATTTTAGGCACCAAAATGAAGTGTAAATGATGTAGCTAGATTCATTTTAAACACCTAAAATGAAAGGTTAAAACCATTCCAACTTGAAATTTTGTGTTTCAATCATGCCTTGGACCTACAAGGGTTATGGAGTCTCCTTCTTATTAGAATCACTTTCAATAATGAGAAAAAAAACTTTTAAAAAGTATTTATCAAGTTTCCTTTTTTTTAAACATAGTGACTAATATCTATCACATGTGATTGATGTTGGTTAGGAGGTAACCAATGTCAATTGGTAATAATCTATATCAATTGATAAAGAATGAGATTGGTTGCTTGTGGACCCAAAATAAAAACCAACATGAAATGAAAAACATTAGTTAGTTAATGGTTAGTTAAAAAATTCTTAAAACCTACATGGATATGATTAGGTAGGGCCTATAAAAGTCAATCAAACCAATAAATAAATAGAAGGAATGCTAAAAATATTCAAAATAAAAGTTTTATATGTAATTTTCCCCCTATAACATGACTAATGGTTTTCACCTAGAACCAATCTTAGTTAGGTAGAATCGATGCGGCATAACCAATGTCAGTTATGCTTGATCGATGTTGGTCTCTATGTATATTTGAGTTAGTTAACAAATAACAAATATAGAAAAAAACAAAGCTAAAAATATAATTTGAATATATTCAATCATCCATTTGATTATTTATGAGTTGTATATTCATCTCCTTGCTATGTGGGGTGTTTAGATTCCCACAAGGCATGTTATCTGTGATCATAAGAATTTGACTCAAGAGAGGAGGTTAGATAAAATGTTAGTTTTCATATAAAATTATGAAATAAACACACTAACAAGTATAACATCTTTATGCCTATATCATAGGGGGTGATTAGTGAACAAAAAAAAATTGAAAACACACCTAAAAGTCAAAATAAATAAATTCTCTTACCTTCCTTGAATGTTATAAATGATGTGTTTATTTGGCTTGCTCAGCTTATGCTCAAAGAGTCTTTGGCAAATGGAGTTGTGTGGCTCCTTATTTCCTTGGCATCATTGGCTTGGATTGCTTGGTATGGCTTATACTTGTGGCTTGGCTTGTGATTTTGACATTATAACACTATATATTTGAATCATGCACAAAATCTTAAATTATAACTTTACTATGTTCAAGTTCTCCAAATAAAGAGGTCTAGGCTTGCATTTATAGGTTTAGAAACTAACACCAACTCAAGATGAGTTAGAGTGTAGTTAGAGCTTGGAAAGGGTTCAAACCTAAAATAAGTGAGTTAATTAAACACAATAGAGCTAAAAGGTTTCAAAACCTCATGATTTTCATCTAATAGGCATGGGTGAGATACTTTAAGATATTTGACAACTCACAAAGAGGTAATTATGAATTCCCAGGGTATTCTTGATTTTTGAATTTCCTTTTTTAGAATTTCATTAATTTCTCATGGATAATTCAACTAGGAATTTAATTAGGTTTATAATTTTAATTAATTTTTTATAGTATTTTTTTTCAAGATTTGATTTAATTTCCTATGTGCATTTGTCCCATTTAATAGGTTTATAGGCCAAATTGCATGTTATGATGCTATAGGATAATTGGAGATGAATACGTGAGAGGCTTTTATTTAGTATGGTATGATACCCCAATTAGTGATGTCTCAACTATATTATTATTTTTGATGATTGATGTACAAGAAAATTTGGGATATTTAGTTATTCTTATGTTTAATTTGCAAAAGTTGGTAAGAATTAGTCTGAAGTCTAGTTGAAACCATTGGTGGCCAATTTTAGGTGTCTATACCTTGAAATTTTAAAGGACCTAGCAAATTTTATGAAGTTATATTTGGACATGTGGCTTCATCTCACTTACCTAGGGGCTATAATACTTAGAAAAAAAACACTAAGTCCCAAAAAATCCTAAGGAAGTGAGTGACTAACATTGGCAGCCTCGGGGGTATTTCAATACTTATAGGAGATGAAGTGACTATTATTATACAAAAAATATCATATCCATTAGAATTTAAATAATAAAATTGTCCAAAAATGGATAAGAAATAGACCTAAAGACATGAAAAAGGTAGAAATGTAAATGAATAAAGGCAAGCATTTTACCAAAAACATAAGCAATTTCAATCCAACCAATCTAACATGAATAAAATTACTGTGTCTGAACATAAAAATCATATAAATTTTTATCCATTTGAAAAGGAGAATTTATTGACTTAGTTTCTAAAGGAAATGTCATGAAACCTTTGAAATAGTTAGATAACTTGTACAAATCTGAGGTGTAACGGTCCAAAGGTAGAAACTTCAAAAAAATAAACACATGATTTGAAATAGACCAAGAATTATTAGATTCATGTAAATTTTGATACTTACATCAATGAAGCCTTAAATGTAAGCATACTTATACTGACTACATAAGATATTAATCTATGTTTTAGAATTGGTAAGGATAGCAAAGAGAGGTTAAGCAAGGTGATACCAACATATTGAAAAGTCTCTTTTTTGAATCATATCAACAAATAAAAATAGGTCCTAAGCATAAACATGATAAAATTAATAGAATAGAATCTAGAGAAAAAATAGGTTCTTTGATTTTGGTGATGAAATTAGGGTGTGTTATGTAATAAATAACAAATGGTCACTTGGATATAAAATACTCCTAAATAATTTGAAATAGAGAAATAATTAAAAACCTTAATTTATGGTTAAAACAATGTATGAAACATGAACACATTCAATAAAGGACAATATGGGAGTATTTAAGTGGCCAAATATAGTACATTCATTGAAAATGTGTACAAAAATGAGTTAATCTACTCTTTCATAAGATCTACCAAGATTAAATACTATGACTCCAACTATAAGGCTAGTGAATCCTACCTTGAAACTTTTTTCCTATTTATTGTTCTACTACTAGCTAAGTGTTTATATCTCAAATGGATTTTCCTCTAATACTACTTAGTGCCTTTCTCTATGCCATCCAAGCATCCATATCCCTAGTAGAGATTACTTGAATCACCCAGGACTGACTCTTTCTAACATTGGTTTTATTTTGTGTTCTTCTTTTCTCTTTTTCTTCTTATTTTATTATCTCAGTTCAAGGTTAATGACCACTATGGCCAATACAAGTAATACCTATATATTTTTACCCTAGGCCTTTACCACCATTTTTTCACCCAAAAAAATTCAAAAACTAATTAATATTTGAAATTTGTGCTTGTTTTTAGGAGGATACCTTCAATGTCGAACTAGTTGTACTCAAACTTAGCCAAATATTAACAAGTCAAAAACACATGCAATAGTTTAATACTTCACAACTGACCCAATAAAATGATCTAAAGTAGTAAAACAACCTAGGAATCACCCTCATATAAAATATCATCTATGATAATTAAATTGCAAGCCTATCACTTCATCACCTTTCAATGAAAAATGTGTAAATAAAAGACAAAATAGTTGAGATATACACAACATCAAAAGAATAAAAATAAAACAAGAAATACAAACCTAAGATAAATAAAAAATAAGAAATCAATACAAGAAAAAAGGGAAATTAAGATAAATAAAAATTAAATTATTCATAAGATCATCCCAAGCTATCTCAAAATTGGAATTAGCGGTTAAGGAGATTCCCTTTTGACATGCAAAGACCTCCTCACCAGTAAAGAACTTGAAAGATAACATATTCATGTTTATGAATTTAAGAATCTTGGTAGGAATCATACAAAAGGAAGACATATAATTACATATGTGTTATCCTTTACTTTGAAAAACATTATCCCAATGACTCTTATTAGCAAAATTTTCATGAAAATTGTATAGATCTATGTTGAAAAATATAGCCATGTATTTACATTCCATTTGAATGAAGCATTTGTGATAGAGTTTAAGAAACACCTCTACCCAAACACAAAATTACATTGAGGGATATGACTGAGACTCAAAAAATACCATAGTAATGTTTACACCCAACCCAATAGATATATTTTCTTTGTGACAGCCAATTAGTGAATCTACTATTGGCTGTGCTTCAGCTAACATGGACACTTTGGCAGTATCCATGTTACAATTTTCACCATCCAAAATATGTAGACTTGGTTCTTCCCAAATCTAGGACCTTATGGATTTATCATAAGTGGATGAATTATGTGGAGAGATACATTGAACTAAGTCTTTATTAGCTCTGACTCTCATTGGATTCACTTATTCATTTAGGTCATTGAGCTCATGATTGCTCATCTCAACTTGATTGTGTCTAATATTAAGGGGATCTCATAGATACTAAAATCACATTATATAGGGTTATTTAAATAGTCCAAGTATTTATATGAAAGGATAAACACTTTAATTTATTCTAGTTCCTCCATCTCTAATGAATATATGGGGGTAAATTTGCTACCACCAAATTATTGATCTTATGGAACCAACATGAAAAACATAGGATCAACGACATATGAGATGGGTATTTTAGAGGTGTAACATGTATATTCTCTATCCACTTGCTCTGACACTTATATTTCATCTCTAGGTTGACTTTGGGAACCATATAATTATTCTTATTGTGCACACAACTCTTTGTTACTTAGATCCTTATCTAGGAGCTTGTCTAAGATGATTGTAGTTTCTTCATCATCAGATTTATCCTCATCACTACTATCAAAAACTATCTCTTATATTTTTAATGGGACATTTTAAGTCAACATGATTGCTTTAAAACTTTTCCCATTTTCATAAAAATGGAATTCAAGTTATGATATTGAGAATGAAGTCTCATAATTCATCCAATGTATTGATTATGAAGCACCAATATCAACAAGTGACACTTGATCATTACAATCCCAAATGATACTTGATTACTAGAGAAATGTAAAATAAATTATTGATCAATTTAAATAATCATAATCATATGCATTAAAATTAATAGCAAGGTTCTCATTTATCATAGGTAGGTTTGGTTGGACATAAGCTTGAGGCAACACTTATTTATAAATCCCAAACTAGTTTATAGGGTAACTTATAAGTAGAAAAGTCTAAGTATATTAGGTGTAAATACATAAATCTCCCTATGAGTAAAATGGGTCAGCACCATAACCATGTGGCATCATTTTTTATTCAATGATAAATACTTCTTGATAAGTACATGAAACAAATGTAAGTGCATATGGGGTCTTCCAAATAAGAGTAACGGTTAGGGAATCCAATGCTTAAAGATAAACATCAATAACCACCATATCTATTTATAGGAATGGGTCTTTTAACCTCTAGTATTGCTGGTGAAAATGATTATTTAATGAACTCATGGGTTCATTGGGCTCCCTTTAGGTCTTAAAAAATTGAGAGTTCAAGGTACCAAGGTCAATAGACACACTAAAATGGTTGAAAAATATTTTTTCAAAGATAGTCCATGAGGTAATGTATCCATTTAGAAAAGTTATATACACATGGTAAGCATATTCATCTAAGGAATAGGGGAATAGAAATCAAAACATAACCTCATGTTGGATTTAGGTTTGGATGATGGAATATTTAAATGCTTAGATGTGTTCTTCAAATATTTGAATCCCACCATGTTTATACTTAGAACAAACTTTGTTGGGATCCTTAGGCAAGTCATGAGTATTATTTGGAATGTTCATAGGGCACATAATTTAACCAAGTCAAGTTAAGGACATAGGTGGGTTAAAATATAGTTGAAGTGTTTTTTAGCCACATAATAGGGTTGAAAAGTAGGCAAAAGGCCGAAATTAACCATAAACATCAAATATTATCCTCTTCAGGCCCTCCTTAAAGCATAAATTTATTGGTGGTATATTTCGCATAGTATACCAACTCTACGAGGAAAAGGAGAAGAAATTACCAACTCATGAGTATTTCCCCTTATCCCTTCCACCTCTATTGAAAGGAATAAATATTCAACAAAAATGTCCCTAAGGTATATATCTACAAGGTCATGGCAAAATAGATACCTCAGTTGGCCAATGTAATCTGTTCTATATAAGGGTCTCATTTGGAATAAAATTCAAGAATTATTAAATTGAATCTATCTATTATAACTATAATAACTAGATCATTCAAATTTACCAATAAACTTATTTATTGGTTTCCACTTGTCTTTTAACTAGATTCAATAATGCATAAAAGAAGATAAGTGAAATAAATAACATGTAGTCTTGATAAGAAATAAACAAGTGACTAAAATTTAAACTAATCTATAGATAATATAATATATATATACATATATATATATATATATATATATATATATATATATATATATTAAAAAATAGAGAAAAAGGGAGAGTGGGTAGGGGAAAATAGGACATGGGTCCACTTTGTAGAGAGGATAGTTTTGGACCTATTAAGTATACCAAGCCCTTGACTAACCAATATTTTCTTGGATAATATGACATAATCATAATATAAAGATAGTGAAAGATTCTAAGGACTAAGTGGATATGTGAAAGAGGGAAACAAATTAACCGTGTGTATGCACATATAATGAATATCACTTAAAAATCCTATAGATAACATATATTTCATCAAGCATAGATCTAGAATTAATCAATACTTAGGCAAGCTATAGAAATATCCTCAAACAACCTTGACTCATGTAACAAAGGAAAAATAATTAAAAAAGTGTAGATGATATTTATGAATTATTTATCACCTCAATACTATAACCTAAAAAACTTAGACCTTGACTATTCCTCTTAATTTTAAACCTTTCTTGCTTCTACAAGTCTCACTTTTTTTTTCTCTATGTGATCATTACTCATATCTTAGTTTGAATAGTATCATCCTGATGACTCATGCCTTATATCTTTCCCAAAATATTTTTAACCTACTTATTATCCATATTTTCAAGTTTGGGACCTGTACATGTTTTCATTCTCTCCAGACACTTGCATCCTATCCATATGTTTATGTTAATACAAGTTTCTTACCTTGACATAAATGTCTAGTGCCATAAAGTCATTCAAATTTTAAATAAAACATATTCCAATGGTTGGCCTAGGTTTTTCAATGCAAGATATTATCCAAAGGGATTGATATTAATATAATATCAACCCTCATTCATTTCTCACCTATCAAAGACCTAGTGTAAACCTTAAAAATACCAACGTAACTTAACAAATAACATTCAAGTAAACAAACATTTCCTATTTTCTCATATTTTAATATTGGTCATATGAAAAACACATCTATAGGTTTGGATTTCTAAAAAAATAGCCTAGGATCCTGATTTACCATGTTACAAGCTAGGTCACTATTTTACTTGCTTTCTACATATTTCATCCTTATGCTAACATAAATTCCAACATATAGGGAAGCAATACATAAGTTTGAAGCCTTTGTTTTCAGTATTGGATATGTAGGTAGCACTCATTGATAGAGGGGTATGTAGGGCATATCAACATTATGTGCTCACTAACCCATTTTTTACTTTCAAAGTAAAAAATATATAGCATAAGAGCTAGCAAATTACCTTGTATTCATTTTAATTTAAATATATAGCATAGTTATACTTTATATTTTCAACATATCTCAACATTTAATTTAAAACATTATTTATCTAAGTTTACAAATTAATTGACCTAATATAGATCTATTTATAACCTTGTGTTTATTCATTTACATATTATTAAACCTATCTATCCTCATAGGATCCATATCTAGAATTTAGGGTTAAATATTTGGTGAACCTAACATACTTTTGAGAATCATTGTTGTAAAAGTAATCTCTTTTATATGTTTATTACCAACTTTATCCTAATATTTGTGTTCCTTTTCTCTTTCATCATGAATGATGTTGATTTCTTTGATTACTATGACTATGAAACCCTCTAAATTTTTATAAAATAAGGTGTAAAAGTTGATTAATCCTATATATTTCCAAGTTATAAAGGTTATAATCTTTGTTTCACTAAATTTTGGATCTATTTAATGTTTAAATACAAACATAGATGAAAGGTAGGGATTAGAGATTAGAGAGAGCCCATATTGGTTTTGCATTGTATCCAGATGATGTTGAGCATTCTTCTTTGGCTGGGGAGGACTACCTATGAATAAGAAAGCACTACCACCAAAAATATTTGTTAGCAGATATATGAGTGGGTTGCCAAGCTATGCGCTTGTTCTTGGAAGTGTCAAAATTCCTTAGGGATGATAATCCACTTTTTGAAACAAAATTGGTAATGAATAACAAAATGAAAGAGAGAGTAAGAGATAGATTTTCATACTGTTCTTGTAGTCTGAGAGCACTAGAGAGTGACATAGTGTAGGTAATGTGAGTTGTTGATCTTTGTGAAGGTGGTTGAGGCAAGTTCAAGGAGGTTGGTAAAAATACAAAGTTACTGACATCAGTTATGCTATCAATGTTGGTAAGTAGGTATGGTCGATGTTGGTTATATGACCAATTTCAACAATGTGACTAATGTTGGTAGGGGAAACATGTCCTAGGCTTTTTTAGGAGAGTTTTATGAGCTAAGAGGTAGATGTTGGTTAGGTTTATAAGATTGCGAAGAGTTGTAAAGGAGTGTGTAAGACTCAGGTGGGTCTAGATAGAATGTTGGTATGTTTGGAATAGACAAAATAGGTGAAGGAGTTTTACAACCCCTCCATAGGGAGAATTAGTATGTTTTTGAAATGATAAATAGTATAATGTAAAGTAATTATAAAGTGACTATTTAAAAGAATTACCAAAAACTAAGGATATACTTAGCTAATGAAATGGATTAACAATGGGTGCTAGATAAATGGCTCTAGTGAGGCATGTTGAATTAATATGTGAACAAAAAAATAAGCGTGTGCTACCAATTGATAAGAATCCAAGATATTTATAGTATATCAATTCATAATTTAGACTAGTTTGTGTAGAGTAATAGTAAGCTTGAATGTAAAAAGTTGAATCCAAGAACCTATAAGTGAATAAAATGAGTTTTCTTGATTTTTACTAACCTGAACATTAATTTGGAGTTTGGCTTAAGTAATTGATGTCAGTGATCCCACTGACATCAATCATGGGTTGACTAATGTCGATGGCATGAGAATAGGTAAAATGGATATTTTTAGCCTATTTTCTCTTCTTTCTCATGCCAAGTGTGGTATCCATTAAGAAATGGTAGAAATGGGAGGTTAAGAAGGATGTAATTGGTTAGGAATTTATTTTTGGGGTAAGAACAAGTCATGGGTAGATAGGATTAGGGGATTAAGTCTTGAGGTGACTCAGAGGGTAAGAAGTAGTCTTAGGATGGGGTGTCAAAGTAAGGTGGCATAAGTAGTTTTTAATTAACTTAATTAAATATTTAAAATTAATTAAATGTATGAGGGGTAAAATCATGGGTTAGGATAAATTTAATTATTATTATTGAAAAGGGGATCTAAGGGAGTTTTGACACAGGGAGTTATGCACATGTGTGACATAATTTTGGTGTCTACATTTACCCCTTTTTGTCTTGTAATTTTCACTAACAAGTTACAAGACAAAAAAAAGGAGTTAGATGCTCTAGGTATTGGTGAGCTATCCCCCCCTCAAAATGAGAAGTGATGGATGAGAAACTAGAATCATGTACGAATTTGATAAGAATTAAATTAGGTGAGTGGATGTTGAGTGAGAACATGGTATCACATTTGGTACATTTACTACTACAAGTTATATGTTATAAAATCAAGAATAGGTAAGGTTGAGGACTTAGATAGAAATAACCACATCATAGCTTATAAGTGATATATGATAAGGTTAAAACAATCAAAGTTGTATCTCTAATGGTCCATGTGTGCTAGATATCTAAGGTAGGAAGTGCCCATGGTAAACATAAAATATTACAGGTGATAGGACTAGCTTGATCATGATCTAAAACACCTAATATACATGCGTGTGTATAATAGCTAATTATAGTGAGGTAGAATAAATGATCAAGATAAGTAATGCAAGGTTGGTCTAAAAGGGTTAATGATGTAGGATATATTCATGATCTCTAGCCAAAGTCATTATGGTTTGAGATTTAAGTGATCTCTAAGGCTAGTTGTCATGGTGGTGTAGATATACGTGATCTCCAAGTTAGTTTCCATGGTCAAGGAGAGATACGTGATCTCTAATTTACCCCAAATTAAAGGTAGAGTCTAAAGGGTTGTGTTTGTTATTGGAAAATCTAATTTTAAGGGTGCCTACATTGATTATGTCACTAATATCAATAGGAAATAATGTCGATGTCAATGGATTAGGTCAAGGATGCTGATATCAGTGGGTGACCAAACCTAACAAAAAGGGGTTTGGTAGCTTATGAAAACTCATTTGCAACATTTTATTGGAGAGAAAAATATCTCTAAGTGTGAGTGAGATGGTAGAGCTAGGAGGGGACCCAGAAGGAGGCATGCTACCACAAGGACTAGCTTTTCTAGCTTAGAGGAGATGGAGAGATTAGGTAAGAGACTCTATGAGTTAATTATGAAGTTAAGTTTATTAATTTAGGTTTTTAGGATAAATTTAAAATTTTGAAGGGAAAAATGTAGTGAGGGGGGTAATAAATGGGGTGGGGTAGGTTTAGGTTAATCTAGGAGGGATTTTAGTGTAGGTTTAGGAAAAAATAAAAATGTGGGAGATAGGTTATTCGACCCTAGGGCCAAACCTATCACTGATCTCATTGGGGTCCATTAAGGTAGACTGATATGGTGTTAATGTTGGTGGGTTTCATTTACATCAATTGACACCAAGTACCGTGTCGACATACAAAATCAATGTCAGTGTTCTTGAAAAACCCAAAATAGGAGAAAAGGTCAATTTTAGATCCCTAATTAAAGTAGTCAATGAGCCTAATGGTCAAGCTAGCCTCAAAAGACCTTATGTTAACTAAGTGTTTCCTATATAGCTTGGTTTAGGGCCTTAGGCTGATATTGTTCTCCCAGTGCATAGGGAAAGAGATCTAAGGTATACATAAAAGTGTGTTAAGGGAAATGGTTAAGAAAAAGTAGGTTGAAATAGGCTAGGGGACTTAGGGCTTAAAAGATAGGTCATAGGGATGATGGTTTTGGATATAAGCCATGGGGCCTATATTTATGATAAGAAATTGGCCTTAGGGTGGAGAGAGAGGAAGTGAGGCCTAGGGTAGAGATGGGAGAGTATGTTACATAGATAGGTGGGTATATGGTTGACCTAACCTTAGATAACCCCATGTTGATTGAGTGATACCTACATAGCCTGGATGAGGGCCTTAGGAAAATGTAGTTCTCCTAAAGAGAAGGGAGAAAAGTGTTGGTAGGTTATATTAGAAAGTATGTGACTTGAGGTTTGTGTGCATGGATGCAGGGTAGGTAGGAGTTGACACTATGAGATTGACTACCTATATTACTAATGTGGATGAGGAGGGATGTCACCCTAGATGAGTGGGATCACATGGAAGCCATAGGTTTAGGGGGAGTGAGATGATATTTCAAAGTTGTATGAGATTTTAGTTTGATGATAGCATTGATCAAGAGGTGGGATCACACCACCAACACCTTCCATTTGCAGATTGGAGAGTTGATAGTGACACAAGAGGATGTGTATAGGATTTTAAGGTTTCCACCCAAGGGTGAGGAGATATTCTCATGTTCAAGAGAGGATCATGATATTCACATGGTGACATTGTTTGGAGAGCATGTTAGCGAGGAAACCTATCACTCAACAATATTTGCCTATGAGCCACTGTACACTATTGATGAAGAGCAACATTGATTGAGTATCTTGATGATGATAGGTATTATAGTGTATGCACTACTAAATGTAGATGTTGGGAGATTTCCTATTGCATTGATAGGTGTTTCAGCATAGATGGTGGAGCAATGGACCATATTTAAATGGGGACTAGATTTTCTAGCATAGTTATATAGAGATATATAGGGGTTAAGGCTATGATGATGGTACATTTTGTGTGTTGGGAATTTACTCCATTGTTGGGCATATGATAATATCATAGTGACATGACCATTGGGGTTACCTGCCATGATTATAGTTGGTTTTAGGGTTGGTTTTAGATGGTATGGCTCAGACCTGAGTAGATGGCATAGTGTGAGATATTGAGCATTATAGGCTTATGATAGAGGGATTTATTTCCATATATATTGTTTGGAGACCCTACTTGACATATCTTGCATTTAGAGGATAAGCAGAGTAGCTTGTTAGTTTATAGAGCACATTTGTTAAGCATGGGATATAATGAGAGGGGGGTGAATTAGTATATCATATATCTTATAAAACTTTCCCTTAATCAAATTGCACTTAAACAAACATTCAAGATATTAAATAAAACTAAAATAATAAACACACCACAAGATAGAGAGAGACACCAAATATAACATGGAAACCTAATGTGGGAAAAACCATGGAGAACAATCTCAAGTATATGAATGAGCACCAACTCAAATAATATTTCCAAGCACCAACTTGCAGGAGCACCAACCCCTTTACTGAGCACCAACATAGCAACTATTCATGACCACCAACCCACAAGAGCACCAACCCCTTTGTTGAGCACCAGCACAACAAAAACTCATGAGCACCAACACATAAGAGCACCAAACCCTTTATTGAGCACCAACACAACAATAATTCATGAGCACCAACCCACAAGAGCACCAACCCCTTTGCTGAGCATCAACCAACAAGAGTACCAAACCCTTTGTTGAGTACCAACACATCAACAATTCATGAGTACCAACCCACAGGAGCACCAACCCCTTTGTGTATACCACACAACTATCTCTCAATTTTGCTATCTCAACAAATGATAGTTCATTACAACATCTCTTTCCTCTCTCACCTTTGCTCTTCTAAGCTAGATATAAAAAATAAAAATCATATTCATCTCTCACATTGCTCTTCAGTTAGATATTACTATCTCAAATCAAACTCTATCTCACACATTATAAATGGCTTCTCAATCCTTTATTTATAGCTTTCCAAATGACCTTTGGGCTTCCCCCTTTGTGACCCTTCAATCCTCATGGAAATGTCACCAAACTTGTATGACCCTTCATAACCTTGCCTTTGAAAAGTCATGTGGTGACCCTTCATGAGCACAAATGTCCTTCCCTCTTTTGTCTTTACCTTGGTGACTTTTTTTATTCCTCAAAGTGTCACTTCATGAGAAACTGTGCCCTTCCTTTTTTGTCTTCACTTTGTGACTCTTAGAATTCCCCAAGATGACTCTTCATGGGAAAATGCATCCCATTCCTCTTTTGTTTTTACCCTGTGACTCTTTGACTTCTCGATGGGCCCTTCTTTTGTCTTATATGTAACCAAAAATATATTCATTAATATTAAATAAATATTAACACACATTAGCCAAGATATATCTATTACAAACATTATTAAATGCAATGGGGCCTTTATCACCAATAATGCTAGACCTTTGACATCAATGACAATATTTCCAACAATCTCCCCCTTTTTCATTTATGGAAACCTCAATCATGAAACTACTACATCCTAAATCCTACACATACTATCATTTGAAAACATACAATAACTCCCCCAACTGTAGCAACATGTACCTATTCCCTATACCTATTTCTACACATGTACCTATACCTTTTATTCTTCCCCTTTAACATCAATGGCAAAGGACCTACTTGGAGCTAACACTTAGATCCCCCTCAACTGATGTTAAACATAAATGGTAGGAAGTAATAGAAATTACTCCCAATTCCTCTTGCATATCTTTGAATGTGTCCTTTGATCGTGCCTTTGAGAAGATATCTGATAATACATACAAATTATTCCTTGTCCTTTGAACATCTATAATCAACTCATTTGAATCTTTTCTTCTAATCTCATAACCTTCTGTATGAAAATTTAATGTGTATCCTTGATCACATATTTGTCTAACACTCAATAGATTATGCTTAAGACCTTTTACATACAAAACATTCTTAGTCTTAACTCTACCATAATCCAAACTCAAAGTACCTTTTCTAGCTATCCTGATAGTGGTTTTATCTCCAAATCTCACTGTGCCACCATTGATCTTATTTAGAGTTATGAACTTACTTTTATCTCCTATCATATACCTCAAACATCCACTATCAACTAACCATGGCTGATATTTATTTTTTACATGCAGAGCTGTCTGAACCATCATAAAATCTTTAGGTTGTTTCTTCTACCATGAACAAGTCTAAACTTCCTTCTTGATGAATTGAGCTTTGAAGCTCTGATCCTTCTTCTTGATGAATGGAGCTTTGAAACTCTGATCCTTCTTGACTTACTCGAACATGCTTCTACAATACCAAGCTATGTGTCTAAAGTTGTTGCACTTGTAACATATTATGGTCTCTTCATCAAAGCTTGATAGAGGATCAAAAGAGTTGTGGCTTCCGCTTGACTTTACTTGACTTTCCTTCTATTTATTTTTGAAACTATTATCTCTTTTTCTACATTCTAATTTCTTATGACCATATCCATTACAATAAAAATAATAGCCATAAAACTAAGAGCTATTTGTATATCTCTAACCTGATTACCTTTTGTAGCTTTGTTCCCTCTAGCCTTCTCTATTTGAAATGTCCTCTGTATTCTTCACTTCTTCCCTTTTTGTTTTCTCTTTTATAGGAGCTTCAACATAGCTCTTTTTATTTTTAAATCCAATCCCTATCTTATCTGAATTTGCTTTTTAACTTTCTAATATCTTATTCAGCATGTTAGTGCTATCTTCAAATTTTGAATCACTAACTACTTTATCATTGACTGCTTTCTCAATATCTTCTTTTAAAGAGGAAATTTTAATAACATACCTTTCACATTCTTTCTTGATATTTCCAACTATGTTGTTAGATCTTCTTCATTCTTCTTGGCTTCTTCCAAGTGTGCTGTTAAATCATCAATAATTCCCTTTGACTCCTTTTCATTTTTCTCAATCTGGCACATCAATCTTTGATTCTTCTTCTCAACAACTTCTAACTCTTCTAAGGAAAAAATAAGTTCTCCTTCCATATTCACTTTAGCTTCCACATCTTCTTCTTGATCATATTCATGTATGGCCATAAATAGAATCTCTTCTTCTTCTGAATTGCTAACTCCACTATCTTCGACTGAGCTAGGATCCTTAGAATGCAAAATCTTCTTCTCAAATCCCTTCTTGGATTTTCCTTTGAAATTATTCTTGTATGTAGACTTTTCTTCTTCATCATCAATACCCTTATTTTGGAATTTAGTTGAAAAATGTCCAATCTTTCCATAATTAAAACATTTAAAAGTTAATTTTCCTTGATATTTACTTGTTCCCCTTTTCAGCTTGTGAATGAAACATTCTCCATTGTCATCTTCATCATCACTAGAACTATCACTTGATTCTTGAATCTTGTCTTTCTCTTTATTTGATGTCTTGAAAGCCACTACTCTATTTGATAGTTTATCTTGTTCATTTTGCATCTCATATGTTGTGAGAATACCATGAAGCTCATCCATCTTTATCTTAGCTAAATTCTTCATCTCGTCAATTGCCAAAGCCTTTACATCATATATCATTGGTAGATATCTCAAAACCTTTTTTTACCACCGTTGAATCTTCCAACATTTCTCCAAGACCTTGAATCTAATTTACTATTTAATTAACTTGTAAGAGATACCTTGTAATATATTCTTCTTCTTCCATCTTCAAACTTTCAAACTATCTTTTAAAAGTCTGAAGCTTAGCATGTTGAACTTTTCCATCACCTTTGTAAATATTCTCAAGTTTTACCCAAGATTCATGAGCAGATTTACATTGCATAACTTCAACAAATTTAGATTCACATAGACCACATAAAATAGCATTTAAATCTTTAGCATTACATTCACTTGCCTTCTTTTCTATTGGAGTAATTACAAGTGTTTATGGCTCTTCATATTCCTCTACCACTACTTTCCATATGTCAAATCCAAGGGCCATCAAATAAATCTTCATTATCATGCTCCAAAAATCATAATTCATCCCATAAAACAAAGGCACCTTATTTGTATAAAATCCTTCATGTGATCCAGCCATCGTGCTTTCCCCATCTACCTTCAAGCTATACAACTTTTCAAAAGGAACCTGCTCTAATACCAATTGTTAAGCAAGGGATATACTGAGAGGGGGTGAATCAATATATCATATATCTTATAGAAATTTCCCTTAATCAAATTCCACTTAACCAAAGATTCAAGATATGCAATAAAACTAAAATAATAAACACACCACAAGATAGAGAGAGACACCAAATATAACATGGAAACCCAATGTGGGAAAAACCATAGAGAACAATCTCAAGAATATGAATGAGCACCAACTCAAACAATATTATCAAGGACCAACTTGAAAGAGCACCAACCTCTTTATTGAGCACCAACCCAGAAACTATTCATGAGCACCAACCCATAGGAGCACCAACACAACAACAATTCGTGAGCACCAACTCATAGGAGCACCAACCCATAAGAGCACCAACCCCTTTTCTAAGCACCAACACAATAATAATTTGTGAGCACCAACCAACATGAGACCAACCCCTTTGTGTATACCACACAACTATCTCTCAATGTTACTATCTCAACAAATGATAGTTTATTACAACATCTCTTTCCTCTCTCACCTTTGCTCTTCTAAGCAAGATATAACAAATACAAATCATATTCATCTCTCATAATGCTCTTCCAATCTAGATATTACTATCTCAAATCAAACTCTATCTCACACATTATAAATGGATTCTCAAGCCTTTATTTATAGCTTTCCAAATGACCTTTGGCCTTCCCCCTTTGTGACCCTTCAATCCTCATGGAAAATGGTGCCAAACTTGTATGACCCTTCATATCCTTGCCCTTAAGAATTCATGTGGTAACCCTTCATGAGAAATAATGTCCTTCCCTCTTTTGTCTTTACCTTGGTGACTTTTCATATTCCTCAAAGTGTCCCTTCATGAGAAATTGTGACCTTCCTCTTTTATCTTCACTTGGTGACTCTTGGAATTCCCCAAGATGACTCTTTATGGGAAAATGCATCCCATTATTCTTTTGTCTTTACCCCGTGACTCTTTGACTTCTCTATGGGCCCTTCTTTTGTCTTATATGCAACCAAAAATATATTTTTTAATATTAAATAAATATTAACACAAATTAGCCAATATATATCTATTACAAACATTATTAAATGCAATGGGGCCTTTATCACCAATAATGTCAGACCTTTGACATTAATGACAATATTTCCAATAACATTATGGGTTAAAGGGAGATGAGCTAGTGAGCTAGAGATGATACCCATGGTATGAGTTAGGAGATAGTTTGGCTTGTTATAGGATGTACCTCTTGCTTTCCCTCGATATAAGAGGGATAATATAGAGGCACCCCTACCCTTTCCCTAGGAGATAGATGGGCTAGATTGTGAGGAGTTGCCAGCAGGGCTGGGTATAGTAGATCCTAAATGCATAGTGACATATCTTGCATAGTGGATAGGTTTACATCTTACGATTCAAGTTTGGAGGCCACCATCAAATGTATAGGGAGTGATGAGAGATATATATACAGTCACATAGGCTTAGCATATAGTGGTATAGGTTTGAGATGTGGCAGTGTAAGATTGAGGTGTAGCTTAGGCATAGGTACTGGTTTTATAGGGATAGGTGGTGACATTATAGGGCCATGTCAGGGAGTAATAGGGATAGGTTACTAAACTGACAATAGAGAGTTATAGTTTGAGAGTAGTAGGTTAGGCTACTCCTCCTCCTCCACCATAGGGACTAGTACAAGGGCCTTTAATAGGTGTGATGGTACTTCTATAGACTTTATCTATAGTAAGGTACAATATTTAACTTGATGAGATTTATTATTACGAGAGGTCCATTAGGGATTTCTCACAAATTTAGAGGTATTTTGAGTTTATAGAGTAGGATAGATAAATGACATGTGCCATAGCTTCTAGTTCATGTAGACATAGATAGGTGGAGAGTGGTGATGACATTGCTTCCTCATGACCATGTGTATAGCCTTGAGGATTCTAAGTGCTAGAGTTTATTATTTTTATATATGTTGTATACGTAGTATCCTATGATCCAAAGATAAGAGACATATATTTTGATGGAGATATGATATTGTTATGATCTATTGATGTACATTCATGTTGAGCGCACGTGTGTGTGTGTGTGTGTGTGTGTGTGTATATATATATATATGAGATGTGTTATTATTATTTTGAGATGAATTTATTGTGATAATGATGATGATGTTGATTTTTATATTATGTGAATTTTATGTTAATGTTGAGTATGTTAGTTGAGTTATACTAGCATTTCCCATATGTGTGATGGTATATGCATAATTGATTTGTTAACATCATCTTAGAATTTTTCCATATTTGTGATGGTGTATGATTAAAATGGATAGGTTGGTTATGTTTTTTCTATTTCAATAGAGAGATCAACATGTGATTGAGATGGAAAAATAAAGAGGTAGGATGCTCATGTACTGGAAAAGATCATAATCATAACATTAATAGGCTCAGGAATATGAGCTTCTTTCATGCTTTGTATCATTAGACCATTTTGTTTATTAGAGAATAATCATTTTTACCTTGTGTTAAGTGAGTTCAAAGTCCCTTGAAAGAGTATGAGGTAAAAATGGTAAAATGAGTGAGAGTGGTTGGGTAGCATAACCTTTGAAGTGGTTATGGTATGCCTCTACTGTAGGTGATTCAAGAGCTACTATATGCAATTCCACGACTTAAATCTTTATTTTATTTTTGGTGTAAGATGATCAATGTGGGAAGCCTAAAATGGAATTTTGTTTGTTTTAAGACCATATGAATCTAATTAATATCATAATTTTTTTCATTTATTTCCCTTGATAAAAAATATTGGCCCAACCATCCTTCAAGGGAGGGGTCTAAGTGTTCTTTTGAGTTTAAATAGTTGTCCTTCAAGGGAGAAGTCTATTGATAGTATGAAAGAGAAGATATGTATCTATCCTTCAAGGGAGTAGTCTATGTTAAGAATCATGACCTGAGAGATTATAACTTATCTACATATCCCTTTTTATTTAAGTCATGGACAAGACTATAGAGGCTTAGGGGTTTTTCACTTTGAGGGCAAAACCATAACACTTCGTAGGTTAACTAAGTGTGTAGGAGTAAGGGTTAAGAAGAAGGGAGATGAATGTAATAGGGTTGCTTAAGGGATGAGCTCAAGTTAAACATGAGGTGAAGCATCACTTGTCTAAAAAAATGTTCGTAGGTGAAAAGCATTTAAAGGCTTGGGTTCTGGCTTTCCTTCAAGAGAAGACAAGTGATAAGTTCCTAATCCATACTTGTGAGTTATGTAGGGTCCAAGCCAATTAGGAGCAAAATTACCCTATTTTCTTTTCTCCATGTTCATCACATGTTTAATTTATTTTAAGATGAGATCTCCAATATTGAAATCTCACTCCTTGAGGTTGTTTTTGTAAGCATATTTGATATACTCTTGATATATTTTGAGATGGTTAAGGGATATGAGATGGTGATCATCAAACAACTCAAGTTGAGCCAAACATTCTTGGCAAAAGTCATCATTTAATAAGTATTTCTTGTAGAGAGATGTGAAGAGAAGGAATCTAAACCTCAAGAGGTAAAATAACATCCATCCCATAGACCAAGGAAAAAGGTGTAAGACCCATAGGTGTTTGAATGCTAGTGCAATAAGCCTATAAAGCAAAGGGAATGTGTGTGTGCCAATCCTTTCCTGTATCCTTGACTACCTTAATGAGGATTTTGGTCAATGTTTTATCAGATTATTCTACCTATCTATTTTCTTATGGATAGTACAATGATGATAAGCTTAGTTTGATTACAAAGGTGTCACAATGATTTTGGATAGTCTTATTTTTGAAATATTTTCCATTATCTATTATGATTTTATGTGGGAGGCCAAAATGATAGATGATGTGATGGTTGATAAAGTCAAAAAAAAAATTGAGCCTTAGTAGAGATGAGATAAATGGCCTTGACCTATTTGGTGAAGTATTCATTGGTAGTAATGATAGAATAGTGATGGAGGGATGAATGAGGGTTAATCTCACTGATTAGATCCAAGGACCATTAAGAGAAGGGATAGAAGTCTTTGGCAACTTGTAATGAATGACTTGGAACATGAAGGAGGTTAGAATGTTGTTGACATTTGATGCAATGTCAAATGTAATCACCATAATTTTGATGGAGTGATGGCCAATAATAATTGAGTTGAAGGATACTCTTGGTAATTACATGACCATTAAAATGTCCACCACGAATCCCAACATGGACTTCCTTAATAGCGAAGGGAGTCTTAGTAATAGTGAGGCATCTAAGGAAGAGACCATCAAAACCTTACTTGTAAAGAAGTCCCCCTAACATAGTGTAATAAGCGGCATGTTTTAAGAAGGCACGTATCCCATTATTGGAAAGATCAGAAGGGGTAATAGAAAAGGAAAGATAATCTGTGAGTTGCTTGTACCATAAGTCATGTGTGTTGTATGTTACATTTTTGATAAAAAGGATCGTAGTTAATACATAGGAGGGTCATGTTAAGTGATGCACAGTGACATAGATTTTTAAGGAAGAGGGTATATCTAAAGTAAGGGAAGCCATTATATCAAAAAACTTGTTTGTAGATTGAGGAACAATTTATAAGAGATAGGAGTCAAATGATCCCAATAGTATATCTACATGATGTTTATATCACTACAAAATTTTGTTTTTATAGAGGTAGGAACCATTAACTTGATTAACCACTAGCTGAGAGTCACAAAAAAGGGTTATTGATTTGATAACCAAGAATATAGATATTTGAATCCCTAAGATCAAAGCTTCATATTAAACCATATTGTTAGTACATTCAAAATCTAGTTTAAATGACAAAGGCATAGGTTCATGATCTAGAGGAATAAGAATGACCCCTACACCCCCATCGTGTTGACATTTAGACCTATTAAAGAACATCATAATCTAGTAAATATGTCATCAATGGAGAGAATTATGATGGATTCATCAAGGAATTCAAGGTTTAAAGGTTGGTTGTTAGGTAAAGGGGTGGAAGATAACTAGTTAGTGATCATTTTTCCCTTGATAGACTTTTGTTGAATAAACTCTAAGTCAAATTCAGCAAGGAGCATGAGCCACCAAGCTACACCTTGGTTGTGATATGGCTTGGAATGCATGTATTTGAGGGGATTAGTATGGATGACCATGTATGTTTTGTGATTTAAGAGGTAATGGTAAAGCTTGGATGCTGAAAAGACTAACACAAGGTAAAGCTTTTCAAAATTGGTATATCAAGTTTCATAATCAATAAGTGTGTGGCTTATGTAGTAAAATGCTTATTCTCAATGGTGATCATCATGATGTCCAATAATAACACCTAGAGAATGGTCTATTATAGAGATGTAAATGTAGAAAGGTTAATTTTCCTTAGGTGGAATAAGAATCAATGGGGAAAGGAGATACTATTTGAGTGTGTCAAAAGCTTCCTAGTAATCTATATTCCAATGGAAGGAGACATAATTTTTGAGGAGATGGTGAAAGGGTTGGCAATGATCTAAAAACTAGGAGATAAAGTAGTGGATTGATTAAAGTCTGCCTTACAAGCTATAGAGTTGTTTGATATTAGTCGATGGAGGCATCTCTAGTATTGCTCGAACCTTAGTAGGGTTGACTTAAATACCACAAAGATAAATAATAAATCCTAAGAGATTACTAAAAAGGACACCTAAGACACATTTCTTTGGGTTTAGTTCAAAATTATATTAGAGGAGATGAGTGAATATAATTTTGAGAATTGTCAAGTGATCTTGGTGAATTTTAGACTTTCCAAGTAAGTCATCAATGTAGTCTTCCATATTTTTATGTAGGAGATCATGTAAGACATAATTCATGATGCATTGGTAGGTGGCACCAACATTCTTCAGACCAAAATTCATGACCCCATAATAGAAAGTCCCCCATGTGGTAATGAAAGTTGTCTTATGTTGATCCTCAAGAGCAACTAAGATCTGATTATATCTTGAGAACCCATCTAAAGTGATAGCATCTCATATCTAGTTATTAGATCAACAAGTTGGTAGACACTTGACAAAGGGAAGTCATATTTTTGACAAGTGAGGTTTAAGTCATGGTAGTTGATGGAAATGCAGATTCCTCTGATCACTTTTGTGATAAAAACAATACTGGAAACCTAGTATGGGTAGCTGATGGGTTGGATAAAGTTAATAGAAAGGAGGCATCAGAGCTCTTCTTTGACAAGGAGATCAATATGAGGATGTATTTTGTGAATCTTCTACTTAATAGGTTTAGCATCTTGATTGGTGAAAATGTTATGGGTGATGATAGAGGGGTCAATATTAGGCATGTCATTATAAGACCAAGAGAAGGCTTTGCTATGGTTATTAATAAATGTGGCATAATTATATTTCTTAGATAAATCCAAAGGTTGGCCAATATTGAAGATGTGGGGGTTATCGTGAGAGGGCAAATTGATGTCAATGGTTGATTCATTTAGCATAGCTTGTGTTTTGGATGGGAGTAATCATTAGATATATGAATCATCTACACCCATGTATGTGAGAATAGCATCATCATTTTGACATTGGACAATGTTAATAGTGGGAGAGTCGTCATAAATCATTTCAAGATGAATGAGAGGAAGTAACCTTGTTTCCTTACCCTGGTGATAGGAGAGAGGCCCCAAATGGATGGCATTTATTTAAAAAAAAATAGGAGTAATAGACACCTATAATTCGGTAGGTGATGGTGGAGAAGAAGACGGAGAAGGAGAGACTAGCTATTCAATAATTGGTATATGGGAAGTTTTGGTGAGTTTAGTTTGTTCATCATAACCCACTCCATGCCTCTTTTTGGAATTTTCAATGATTTTGCTAGTGGAATATTCAATGGGTGTATGAATACCCTACTTATAATGACTCAAACCAAATCCTTTCTAGGCACACCTATAATGATAGGTGTGAGCAAAGCTTAGCTTGGTCAAGAAAAAGAAGTCACAGGTAAATGGTTGTGGTGAAAAGGATCAATTGCCAACATTGGGAGCTTGATTAATTCCCTCATATGTGAAATTATTTTGAAGGTTATGGGGCTCATAAGTGATGACCATCCTAATACAAGGATCATAATTTGGGTGCATATGAAGTTTTCCATACTCTTGTGGAGTATGTAGCATGTCTAACATCAATAAATGATATTTTCTAAGTGATAAATGCTTGAAAGTTTCTTCCATGGGATCTTTCTCAAGAATTTTTGTTATCAGTATCTATGTAACTGGGGTAGTGGAGCTTGTGGAAGCTTTAGAAGTATCATGTGGAGAAGATGATGTCTTTAATAGAATGAGAACATCATTGGGACTATAATTCATGATGCATGTTTTAAATGGAGGTGGGTTAGAGGGTATAACATGTACTTGCCCATTGTGGTCAAACTTAACACAATTGTGCAAATTTTAGAGTACACATGCCATAACACATATCCAAGGTCATCCAAGTAGTATGTTATATTTGAAATCTCCTTATACAACATAGAAGAGCTCAAGAATTATGTGGGGACATACACAAATATGTAAGATAATAGTACCCACCATAGTAGTTGTGGTATCATTAAAAGAGTGGAGAATTGTGTCAATTTGAGACATGTAATTGTTAGGAAGAACTAGCTATTTGTAGGCATGGGTGGAGATAATATTAATAATATCTCCCCCATCAATCGTGAATATTTTGACATGAGTTTGATCAATATATGTGGTAATAAAAAGAGTATAATATTGATCTTTAGGGTGTTGAAGTGGAATTTCCAAATCACTAAAGGAAATTAGGGAGATAGAATTAAGAGAACTAACCAAAGCAGTAAGAGGTTCAGGATCATCAGGGTGTATCTCAACCACTTTCAAGGCACTAATTAAAGATTGATAGTGTTGGGGTGAGTTTTCGATTAACTCATATAAGGACATTTTCATAGGAGTTTGGTGAAGTTGTATCACTATTGTGCTTTAAATAAATTCTTAATATGTTGGTTTTGGGACACTTAAGATGGAAATATTAGGATTCAGAGGAGTGTCTTTGGAGAATGGATGAGCCCAAGGAGAAGAAACATTTTCCTTACCTTTATCTTTTTAATTTTGTGACCGCATAGCCACATTAACTTTGTTGATATAAAACATAGGTGAAGGAGGTGTCAAAGGGTGTATCACAACAAATTTGGGTTTGAATTTAGGTGGAAAAATATGAGGCATGATGTATTTCAGAGATGGAATAATTATAAGGTTAATGGAAGTATCAAAAAAGAGAGTATTGGCATCAAAGTGTTACTGAATGACTACTATGAGAGCTTTACAACTCTTAGTATCATGTCTAGGTGAACGATGATATTGACACACTTGTGTATCATTAAACCAAGATGGATTAAGTCTAAGATGGATATAAGGCTTAATGGGAGGAAGAGTTATTATGAAATATTACAACAATTGACATAGAAAAAAGCTTTGAGAGCCTGAGTGGGCTATCACTTGTTATGGTTATAGGAGTGGACACCTTATTTTGTTTACGAGTCACAAGGGTGATTTTGTGTTACAAATTTTTACATGGTGGTTGAGTTACATGTTTTGCTAACACTTTCTTAGTGTTAGGTATCATGGTATTAGATGTGAAAGGCCTACCAGGTGGTAGAGGGAGTAGTGGAGGTAACTTATCCTTTTGTTTTGATTAGATTAGTGATACTCCAACTAAATTAGAAGGGCATGGTCTTAAAATTGATGGAAAAGTTAAGGGTTGAAGAGGGAAGGATCGATCAGATCTAGGAAGCTTAATATTTTTTTGTAATTCAGGCCATAAAACTCCAACTTATAGTTAGAGAGTTAGATCTAATTTCACCTATGGATGAATTAGATTAGAGACTGGATGTATGCCTAAAGACCTGATGTGTTTTAATGTGGTAAATACCTATGGGGGTGAGGGTTTTGACATTAATGGATGAGCTTCTAGTGATTCTAGTGAAGAAGCTCTAGATTTGTCAAAGACCTTAGGGTAAAGGGTATTGAGAGGGTTGGTGGTAAAGGTTGACACTCATTGTGTAGGATAAGGAGTTTTATGTCGATCTCAAAATGTTGTGTGATCTAGCTTCATGTAGTCAAGAAATTGTAGACTTTTACTAACCATGAGAAGGGTTTTGATGAAGTTGATGTAGGCCTTATGGTTGCTTCTTTAGAAGGTTGAGGTGATTGAGAAAGAGGGAAATTGTTGGTCTCTACAACCTCAGTCTAAAGATGAGAAAGAGCTGTAACAAGGTATTCTTCAATAGAGACAAGAGAAGAGGCATGGTCTTCCATGGGTGGAGAGGTAGGTGAAGAGGGTTCCTTAAGGGGGTAGAACATAGGTATAATTTCTCCCTCAACATGTGGGTAAGGAAGAGGTAAAGTATGATCCTCTATAGGTAAAAAAAGTGGCAAAATTGGTTGAATTAGAGTAGGTACAATAGGTTTCTCATCTAATATATGAGTAAATAACACTGACTCTTCTAGGTGCAAAGGTGGAGTGGATGGAGTACTACTTTCTATCAGTGGAGGAGAGGTAGGCAAAGAGGGTGTCTCAAGAGGGTATAACATAGGAATGATGTTACCCTCAACATGTGGTTGTATAAAGGGTAAGGCATGCTCTTCAAGTGGTAAGAGGATAGGTAAGATTGGTGCAAAAGGAATTGAAAATACAAGCTCCTCTAGTGGTAAAAGGAGTCTTAAAAGAGGCTCTTACTCACGTGAGAGTGGAACATGTGAAATAGGTTATTCTACTTGAAGAGGAAGAATGGACAAAACAAATTCCAATGATTATGGGGGAGGAGTAGGTCAAATGGGTACCTCCTATTGTGGGAGAGGTTGAATTGGAAGTAAAGGAAAGACAATATTAACCATATGGATATTATTATCGCATAAGTTAGTCAAGGTCTAAACAATATTTTGATTGGGTGAATGGTTAGGAAAAGGTTATTTGAACACATATATATTTTGATTAGTAGGTGCATTATTATTATTATCTAAGATCAGATCAACCCTATCAATCATGTCTTGAATATTGTTCTTAAATGTTTTATAGTTATTCAAATTGTGGCCTTTAAGTCGATGGTAGCCATAAAAATCATCCTCCTTGTACCAATTTGGAATAGAATGGGAGGGGTCAAATTGAGAATTGATTTAAGGAAGGGTTATGGATACTTTTTGAAATAGTTTTTCCAAAATAGAATTCCATGACTCCCCAATGGGAGTGTATTGTCTTTGTTCATACCATTGTTGGAATTTCTTGGTCATATTTTGGGAAGTCAAGGAATTAGGTTGGTTTGTGGTTGTGGAACAAATTGATTTAATTAACACCACATTGGTGAAGCCTTTGGGTTTTTGGTTAGAAGGAGAAGTTTTAGAAGAAGCAGAGTCATTCAATTTGGAATTAGTGTTCTTACTACACAAATTGACTATACCTTCATTTATAGCCTGAATATCAAGTTTTTGCAACATTATAAAATCCTCATCAAATGTGAAAAAAGTTTGTACTCAAAGTGTGGATGAAATGTGCTTAGAACATGCCCTCAAGAAGAGATCAATAAGCTCAAGTTGGGTTAAATAGAAGGAGATTTGATTGATCAAGCCTCTCTAGTTAGTGACAAAATTTGTGATAGACTCATCATCAAATTATCTAATAGATTACAGGTTCAAAATAGAAACCTTTTTTATAAATTTTAATAGAAAAATAGTTTAGGAATATTTGTGTGAGTTGGGTAAATGAGAAAAGGGAGTGTTGAGTTATAGAGCTATACCAATCTAGGGTAGCACCCAAAAGAGACATAGGGAAAGTGTAAAGTAATAACACATCATTGTGACTTATTAAATAAAAAATATGTCTAAATGCTCACAAATGTTATTGTGGGTCATCTTTACTATGGAAATGAGTAAATTTTTGGAGTTACCATTTTATTTTATAAGGGTGAATTAGCATAGAAGGATGGATGGGTTAATTCTATATTTGATCATAAGATAACACATTCTTTTAACCCGACGTAGATGTCTCTAGGTTAGACATCTTGTGCATTAGCATCTTAATGAGGTCTAGAGGGGGATTGGTCTTGGAGATACCTCCTAAGTTATAAGGAACCTGATAAGAAGTAGAGGGAGTGTATGACATAACTTGCTAAGTTTGTGTTGATGGAACATAAGGATAATGAGTCATTGGTTGGGGGTGGAAAGAAAAGGGGCTTGTCCCATTGGGTTAGAGACTATGATTTGGTTGGATGTTGTTATTATAAATTAGGTTATTGGCATGGTTATACAAGGTGAAGGGTGAGTCATAACTTAGGTGATTACAGGTGTGAGAGTAGATGGAATAGGTACCACCAAATCCTAAAATGGGGTGAGACTTGATTGAACTATTTGTGGTTGTGAAAGTAGGGAAGTCATGTCAAGGTTTAGGTGGGATTAGGCAATTGGTGATGCTAAAATTTGGACATTATTTATGGTTGGGTTACTTTTGGAAGTGGTGGTTTGAATAACCATGGTAAAATAGTGGAGACAATTGAATTTGTCTCCATTAGAGAAGTTGGCATACCATATAGTGGGTCACCTAAAGAATTGCTAGTTTGGCTCATGGTAAGGTAATGTAAAAGGGATACCACATTACAATCAAGAAATTTAGTAAAATCTTGATCTCCTTTAGGCACAATGGGAATTTGGTTGGGGTTGGGAGTATGGTCTATTTATGAAGTATGCTCCATGATAGAATTAACAATAAGAGGTGAAGGTGGAAGTGGTTGCCAGCTTATGTAATCGGTAAGAATTTTGGCTTGGGCTCACATAAATACCATGTAAGAAGTATTAATAGTATTAATACTCTATTTTAGTGACAAAATAAGGAAAAACTAGGTTTAGGTGTAGGTAAGTAGGTTGTTTTAGCTTGCTATTTTGAGCAAACTAAAATTACACAGTCACCAATGTCAGTCATCTGACTGATGTTGGTAGTTAAAGTATGCTGACATCGATAGGATTAACTAATGTTGATATAAATTCTACCAACATTAGTAGGATTAACTGATGTTAGTCACTATGATATTTTGGGAGATAGAAAAATTAATGTTTTAGTAACCCAAAGGCAAAATCTAGGTAAAATAGAGGATGCAAGAGGTCTGTGTAATGAGCATAAACACTCATAAAACTTGATATAATAGGTTATACAACTTGAGTATTATAAATGGTGTTGATTTTGTGAATCAATGGAAAAAAAATCCTTACCAACTCCAAAATATACAAGGAAATGAAAAAGTAGAAGAAAAAACATACAACCACTAATTATTAACTCCTAGAGATTAATTTTAGTCTCGTGTTGGCTTATGCCTTAATTAGATTGTGAGAAGATAATTTGGTTACCAAAGGTACAAGAGAACAATCTAAAGCTAGTTTTAGGTTAGTTTTAGTGCTCAATAGGAAATCTATGTTAGACCAAGTACATGGCTTGTTATAGGATCTTTCTCCCCACACTTCATAGACCTAAAGCCAATCCATGCTACTTAGCCAAAGTATACCCTTTGTCTAGAGTTTTATACTCTGCCAGAGAATGAAGAATTCAAGTGAGATAGTTGGGTATGGTAAGGTGACCCACTAGGTGATGAAATCCCAATGGTATTTATCTCAGACAAGTTTATATGTTTGTTTTTGTGAGTGTGATATATTTGTGTAACATAGGTTCACTACAATTCATTCGTAATTCTTGTAATTAACTAGGTGAGCTAATATGTAACAAAAAAATAATGGAGTGCAGTAAATTTTAAACCCAAATCTAAAATGTTTAGATTCGAATGAAAATAATGATGAAATAGGAGAAGATAATGAAATTTGATATCCTAATGTTCATGCAAGAAATAACTAAATAAGATATTCCTTTAACTTGTAATAAAAATGATAAGTTGATTTTAGAGGCAAAGAGAAAAGAAGAGTGGCAAGGAAGAATAAATTTTAGTTTATTACCCTTGAACATAAAATAAAATGTTGAATATTTTGATTTGAGGGAGAAAAGAAAGAGAAAGTGAAAGGAATGAAATTTTCACTATAATGCACCTATATGAAATATTTAAAAAAGTAATTAACCCAAGGAAAACTCTAGGGTCCCACTAGGCATGCCAGAAATGTTTCACTAAATTTTGGATCTATTTGATGTTTAAAGAGAAATAGAGATGGAAGGTAGGGATTATAGATTATAGATAACCTAGATTGGTTGTGCACCAATGATGTTGAGAACTCCTCTTTGGTTAGGGAAGACTACCTATGAATAAGAAATCACTACCACCAAAAATATTTGTTAACAAATATATGAGTGGGCTACAAAGCTACATGCTTGTTCTTGGAAGTGTCAAACTTCCTTAGGGATGACAATCCACTTTTTAAAACAAAATTAGTAATGAATAACAAAATGAAAGAGAGATTAAGAGAGATATTTTTGTACAATTCTTATAGTCTGAGTGCAATAGAGAGTGACATAGTGCAGGTAATGTGAGTTGTTGATGTTTTCAGAGGTGGTTGAGGTAGGTTTAAGGAGGTTAGTGGAAATCCATAGTTGCTAACATTGGTTATGCTACCAATGTTAGCTACATGACCAACATCAGTTATGTGACCAATGTTGGTAGGGGTAGTAGGTCTTAGGGGTTTGTAGGATAATTTTTTAAGCTAAGAAGTGGATGTTGGTTAGGTTTATAAGATTGGGAAGAGTCGTAAGGGAGTGTGTAAGAATTAGGTGGGTCTAGATATAAGGTTGGTATGTTTAGAGTAGAGAAAATGGGTGAAGGAGATTTACAACCCCTCTACAAGGATAATCGACATTCATGAAATGATAAATAGTTAAATGTAAAGTATCTATAAAGTGACTATTTAAAAGAATGACCAAAAACTATGGATATACTTAGCTGATGAAATAGATTAATTTTGTGTGCTAAATAGATGGCTATGGTGAGGCATGTTGAAGTAATACATGAATAGAAAGACAAGTGTGTGCTACCAGTTCAAAAGAATCCAATCTCTATGTAATATATCAATTCTTAATTTGGACTAATTTGTGTAGACTAACAGTAAGCCTAAATATAAAAAGTTGAATGCCAAAACCTTGTATGTGAATAAAATGAGTTTTATTTATTTCTACTAACCTGAACATCAATTTGGATTTTGTCTTAAGTAACCAATGTTGGTGATCCCACCAACATCGGTCATGGGTTGATCGACATTGGTGGCATGAGAATAGGTAAAAGGGCTATTTTTAACTTGTTTTCTATTGTTTCTCATGCCAAGTGTGATATCCATTAGAAAATGGTAGAAATGGGAGGTTAAGATGCATGTTATTGGTTAGGAATTTATTTTTGGGGTAAGAAAAAGTCATGGGTAGTTAGGATTAGGGGACTAAGTCTTGAGGTGACTCAGAAGGTATGCATTAGTCTTAGGATGAGGTAGCTAGGTAAGGTGGCATAAGTAGTTTTTAATTAACTTAATTAAATATTTAAAATTAATTAAATGTGTGAGGGGTAAAAGCATGGATTAGGATAAAAGTTAATTATTATTATTGAAAAGGGGATCAAGGGGAGTTTTGACATAGGGAGTTACACACATGTCTAATGTAATTTTTGTGTCTACAATCTCAACTATTTGTATGGTGGTAGCTACCATCCCTCTATTCAAGTCTGTAATCCCACCACTTCAAGAAATGAGTTCAACCAAATTAAAGAAGATAGAAAAAATTTACCTTCTACATCCAATTGGTTACTCATGGGAAAAATATTCTTTCATCTGATCATGATAACTTTCATCAACTCCATAAGATATCATGACTGACTTGCAAACTAATCCTAAAGGGGATATGACTTCAAGCAAACTAATTCAAACCACCATAATTCATACATTTCCAAATAATATACCCCATATCAAGGGTAATGGTTTTATTTTACCTTCATTTGACATTAAATGTTTTCAAAAGGTTAATCAAGACATCATGACATATTTACCAAGTAACATAAAAACACCAAGAATACAAAAATCATTACAAACCTCAGGTACCTTCACCAAAGATCCCTCATGTTAAAATTTATATATATTCACCAAGTATGGATGAACCAAATTATCCAAGTATTACACACTCTTATAATTATATACCAAGGGTACCATAATTTAGGGATCCAATACCACTAATAAAGTATCTTAAATTCAATGATTTATATCTTGCACTTTTTATCCACGTAGATGACAACAATCATATGCCTATATTTAAGAGATGTATTAGATTATATCTAATGATAAAACATATGCCAAGCATCACCATTCCCATGGAGTATCTCAATTCTATGATGAAAAATATTGGAAATCTTAAAAAATAGGTTTTTATAGTTCAAATGCAAATGGATTTACATAATATTAATGCAAATGTTACCTCAATAAACAATCAACATCTTACACAATGTATACTTAAATATCCTTATCCATAATATTTTAAACTATAATATTTACCTCTATTTTTGAGTCATAAGGACCCATTAAACCACATGATTAACTGTGTACATTATTTTGGTCAATGGGAAAAGATGATAAATTGTTACTAAAAGTATTCAATATGAATATTTCTAATGAAGATCATAATTTTTTATGTAGCCTCACAAAAGGTTCATTAATCATTTTTACATAATTATAAAATGCATTCATCATGTATTTTAATATCCATAAGGTTACAAGTATTTCATTAGAACATTTTCACAATTTCAAATAATGTGATGATGAATCCCTTCAAAAGTATACTATTCAATTCAAAAGTACATCATATGATCTAGCATTTAGACCTTCAGATTTGGAGTGATAATTTATTTTTAGCAGAGGTACTATTTTTCCATTGAAATAAAGATAATTTTTTAAATAATATTATTCACTTACACATTTATATGTGCATATTCATATATATGTTTCATCCATCCTTACTCATCCAAAATAGCTTAACATATCCCCTTATAAGTATCAAAGTTTTATTCCTCAAACAAAAGAGGGAGATGAATTACCAAATGAACATTATGAAAAAAATGTGGATTTACTAATATTTATATGGGATATCTATAAGGTTTACTCAATATAGGACTAATTAAAGGTTTTCACCCTATGAAAAAACCCCAAGGTGAATAACAAAAAAAGTATACATGACAAAAAGATTTAACAATCACATTATTTATGGGTGGTACTTATTTTCAGCATAACCATATTGATCCTACACAAATAGAAACTAATTGTAATGTAATATTCTTACAATAGATTGGATTTGATCTCAAAAACTTAAAAAACAAAGGAGGTTAGAAATAATCATTTGGAAACATAGCATTACCAATTGTTTATGATCATAAAGTAATTTAAACAAGAGTTTGGGTTATGCCTACCATGTCTACATATGTATTTACACTGGGAACTCTTTGGTTAAACCAAATGGAAGAAAAAATTGACCAAAATTAGCAAGGTATTTCCTTTTCTCGTGGATTCAAATTGATCCATATTCTAAATGATATCATTGGTTCTTCTACTACACATGTAAAACACGAGGAGGAAGATGCCATGTACCATTTTCACTTATCTAATAATGATCCAAAAAAATTTAAAGATACAAATTAATATTTAAAGGTCTCACATATAACAAAGATACCAAAAATTTTAAAAACTTCAAAAATATAAAAAAAACATTAGCATGTACTTATCCTATTAGCTCATTGGCATATATGTTGTTGGTTCTATGTTGGTAGTTAGCATATCAATATTTCCTATATCCACACATGTTTAAAATGTCATTTGAGTGTGATACATGAATACATAGATACATTATGTGTGTACTTATGGATATTGTACTTTCCCTATACTCACATCACTTAGATGTTGGAGGCATCCACCTTATTTTATCTTGATACATACATGTTATATCATTCTATGGATATTTTACATTATTATGTTTAATCTCATATATGTACTTACACATGCCTTTATCCATGCTTATATATTTTGAAATATAATTGATATGATATGTAATTAACATTTTTTCTCTAACACATTTATTTAGGGATTAATATGCTATGTTTATGATAGTTACTTATGTTTTCCTTTATACACTTCGTTGAGTGTCTTGCCCTGATATTGCCTTGTTTGTTGGGAATTTAAATATTCTCTATTATTTTCAACCCATATGCCTATATTTTCCTATTGTTGATAGTTGAGTATGTGTAGACATGTAAAATTAAAATTTAATCTAAAACCATACACTTGTGATCACTCTTTTACACACTTATCTCTAGACCTATCATAGGGACCCTTTTTAGTCACTTTTGACCACCTTATACACTCTTATAAGCTAATATATGACCCATGAATGAACTTATCAATATAATATTGAATTATCAATATTATACACATTTTAGGCCATTCCTAACACTTAACATGATAAAATCTCCCATTGGACAAGAGTTCCCTACGGGACTATAGTGCACCACTCTAGTGTCCTTACCTCCTCTCTTATCTTCTTACCAAATAATGGCTAGTTTTCCAAATTCAAAGCTATAAGAAGGTATGACCATTTGCATAATGAGAACCATTTGAAATATGTTCAATGATATGAATATATAAACACTTTTCAAACCATTTTTCAAATAGGGGGCTTCCACATCAAAAATCACCAAAATCACACTTTCACACTAAGATTAGAATATCTATTCCTCCCAATTCTGATTACATACAACCCTAGTGTTCTAGAGATTAAGTATTAATACATTTTATAGGTCATAAGTAATGTTTAAGGAATATAATAAAATATTTCACTAGAATATAACACATTAAACCATTTATCATTGCATTGAAAAAATACATGAAGTTTGATCTCGCTTTAAAATATTGGTATGTAGGCAATGATCAATACATGGGGGTGTTGAGGTCTTGCCAAAATTCAACTAATGACTCTTTTTTACCCATTAATTTAAATTAATCTTCACATGTCAAGGAATTATTATTTTTGAAGGAAAATCAGTTACACAATGGCCTCCAAGTGATTGTAAGCTTTGACACCAGATACAGGCTATACAAATGAAGGAACATAGAACTGAACAACATTTATTTACATACTACATGTTGAAATGAGTGACATAGGTTGGAAATTCATTCCAACCCTCTAATTTCCTCTTCCCATATCTATTTGACATGCACAAATCTATTTCTAAATTCTTTTTTCTAACCACTAGACTTATTTGTACAACATGTTTTAGATCTTGATTCATCCCAAAGGCATGGTTGCCAACTAATTATTTGTTTTATCCTTAAACTTTGATATTTTAAGTTTATAGAATACAATAGTTACAAAAAAATGAATGTTATAATATTTATATTATTCTCCTAATTTTGCATAATAGTGTTATCATTTAAGGTTTTCACATAAATACCAAATTTGATAAAAACATATTGGTGAATCCATTTATTATTTGAATATTTTCAAAACCTAACCATAGATTTTATTAGAGTTTGTATCCTTCTTGATATTTTTTAAACTTTTAATTTCATTTACACATTTCATAAACTTTATAATAATATAATTTTTTCAATATTTCACATTATATTATATACAATCTAAAAAATTTCTTTCAACTCCATTAAGAAAAAGTGTTATATTAGGTTTCATAACAATTTATCATACTTATATTTTAATCAATTATAATATGGATAAGAAAAATGTTACACCAACACATTTCAGTGTGCCCACACCTACTGAATATGTTGAATTAAATGATACAAATTCTTAACATGAGAAATATTATCAAGATAATAAGGATCCTCACTATTAAAATATAAATTTACTCCATCCTCTAAATGAAGAAAAAAAGATTTTAAAAAATAGGAAGTTAAAAAAACAATTATAGAAAGACTTCATGAGAAACCGCTTAATCATGATACCATTCTAAAAATTGTGTTGGATATCAAGAATGTGAACATGGATCAATATTCTTAGATTAATTATCCTATGGATATAAATTATATACCACTTATCACAATGGGGATAAATCAAGGGATTTAATATATTACCATATTAATTCTTACTCCATCATTGGGAAAACCACCTTTGACTAGGAAACACTCCTCTTTTCCTAATGTACATTATGTAGGAGATTCAATCGTTAAAAACTAAAGTGTTACATTTGGAGCAAGGTGATTTAAAACCCAATAAGGTACTATATTCTAATTTTTTATTACATACTTCATTGGCATGACATATAACAGTATATCATTTACCTAAAGGGTTTGTGTTACCCAATATTACACTATATGATGAAAAGAGTGACCCTAAATAACATCTTAGAGCATTTCACACAACATGTTTAGACTATGTGTCTAATGGAAAATTATTGACTAAGTTATTCTTGAGAAATTTCAATGACTATGGACTATAATGGTTCTATGATTTACTGCACCAATATGTGTGTGCATTTAATCCCTTAGATGATATGTTTCTTGCAAATTTCTTAATAAACATTAGAGATAAAGTTTCCTATGCTCAAATATCCATACTCAAAAAAAGATATAAAGAGCCTACCACAAAATACATTTTAAGATACAAGACCATGTTAAAAAAATTACAAATACTATGGCTGATAGAGAATTAAAAGATGTATTTAAGAAAAAATTTCTTCCATGTCTATATGAATCCATTATTTTCAAAAATTTTAATTAATTCATAGATCTATGACATAAAATAAAGGAAAGATAAGTTAAGATATTGGCATTAAACAAGATTAAGTACACAACTAATTTAAAGCTAACACCAATAATTAAATCAAGCCATCATACAAGGTAAGGCCAACTGATAATAATAATGATAACAAATAATAGTACATGAAGTTGTAGAGCCTACTCCATGTATTTTTTTATCATATCCTCTACAACAATGATTAACTAACCCAACAAAATATCTATATAAGTTTCTCAAAAAACTATTATAATTTAATATCATATATTTCCCTCCCATTAAATAGGTTGATATGAATCAACCTCCTCCTAAAGGTTTTAACCAAAATGCATTTTGAGACTATCACAAGACACTATGACATGTTACTAACATATGTATCACTTTAAGACACATGATCCATGATTTTAAAGATGTAAACATCATTGATATGGGCATACAAATAGAAGGCACAACAATCCAACCAAGTGAAACTAAAGTAATGAAAATATTTAATAATCCTTTTCCTAAGCACATGAATAATGAGACCATGTATACATTAGGCATACACTATGCATATAATTCACACCTTCCACTAGTTTATTACCATTCCCATGTAGAGGAAAAACATCCTTTAAATGGTTTGATATTTGATTATCATACATCATTGTCATATACACCACTCATCTCATTTACAAAGAATGAGATAGTTAATGATATCTTAAATTTACATTCTTTATTTTTTCACACTCAAATTGATCACCAACCTATTTAGATTGTCATGGTAAATAATGGTTCAAGGGTCAATATGTGTACCAACACACTCTTTTATCATCTCAAATGTAGAAATTGATATATGCTTCCCACCATAATGGTCATAAAAGGATTCAATGGTCACAATCAAATCTCTATTATTGATATTAATGTAATTATACAAGTTGGTCCCGTATACATAACCACCAAATTTAGAATAGTAACTAGTATAAGGGTATTTGATATATTATTAGGATGCACCTGAACTCATAAATTTCATACAGTTACTTTTATAGTTTACATATCCTTAAAATATATGTATGATAGTGAGTTCATTACAATTTTAGGGATCCATTATGAGTACCCTCTACCATATAAATATTTAACTCCATACATTAGCCTTTAGTTGTCCACCTAAAAAGGTACAACCTACTCAGATATTTTCATAGCAAATATATACACTTCCAAGAGGCCTATCATAGAGAATACCCTTAAATAGATATTTGTCATATATTCTAGAGAACTAATCTCTACTATAGCACATCCTCAATTAAAATTATAGAGTATTAGGGCTACTTCACATAAGGCACAAGTAGAAGATTATCCTACTTTGATATTGGCTCCAAAAATCCTGACAATTAAACATAATATGTATGGCAGTGATAGTTAAAACATAGTTAGTGGTCCATATTTATATTTTCCATTTAGATTAGATTAATCACCAAAACACCCACCTTTCTATTCACAAACATTCACAATTAATTTTCATGGAATAGGGCCAATTGATTGTGAGTCCATTGTAGTAATCATCAATTATTATCATCTTAATTATTATGTATCATATTTCCATTCATATATATGAAAAAATACAAAAATAGTAAAACATAGTAGAACATACCAAAATTAGGACTTATGTATGCTTATATGTACTTTTCCATAAACCACTTAAATTATGCATAGTAGTCAATACTTGTTTTAATATCATACATGCTTTACCAATATACATGAGTGATTTTATATTACATGGAATATTAGTCTGATACTTAGGTACAAGTACTTTCACTATTAAAAACTCATAAATTACATCTAGAAATGATTACTATAGTGGACAAGAGTGCACTACTCTAGTTTCCTTTTTATACACAATATTTTTAAACCTTATCAATTATTGATTCTTTCTCTCTTGTAAGAACCCATCGAGACTCAATCTATTTGAGTGCATACGTTAAAAAGTAAATTAAGAAATGGGTGGTATACCATTGGTTATTCATAATATTATTGTCCACTACACCACCACTTACAACCAACATAAACCTCTCTTATACATTTCCATAAGATTTGACACCTCCCTTACACACTCATCTAAGTAATTCACTACCTTGAATAGACCCTAAGCCAAAAAATCATTTGGTTTTTTATCAAACAAAGTCACATGTGTTGACCTTGTTCTAAAAAATGAGCACTTTATGAGACTAGTTATACCCAATCAACCTATTCTAGGACCTACTCCTTTATTTATTTAAGAACTAGGTCAACAAGGTTGACTGTGTTAGCTAAAACTTTGGAAGGGTTTAGGGTTAGATTTGACTATATAAACACATCCTATTTTTTTCCATTTTAATTATATATATATATATATATATATATATATATATATATATATATATATATATATACATATACATACACACACACACACACACACACACACACACACACACACACACACACACACACACACACACACACACACACATATATGTATATGTGTGTGTGTGTGTGTGTGTGTGTGTGTGTGTGTGTGTGTGTGTGTGTGTGTGTGTGTGTGTGTGTATTTCTTTGGATGAATATGAGAAGTCATGTAGACTAGATTTGACCTATATTTAATATCCTTATAAACCAAAACAACCTCTTACACAACACCATTGGCCAAGGGAGAGATTGAGACTTGATGGGTTTACCTTCAAGGTAAGTATTCGTAACTTTTGATCATCTCTATTAGTAGATAGATTTGCATGTGTTAGCTCATGAATATGTTTCTCTCTACATGCCTTAGGTGTCACATCTGGGTATATATCTAAGCTTAATAACCTTTTTGATCCATGGATTTTCATGGTTGTTAACTGATTAACTACTACTTGATTAAGCTTTATTTCATATGTTAATAATGGTA